>DWDW01000425.1:0-15031 GCA_018245635.1 Mimoniades versicolor eupheme | reverse complement strand
ACATCAGCCACATGAGAGCACACCTACGAAATCGGAGGTAAAGCAGTCGCCATGGCCGAAACCGGTCGGACAAAATCGTTATACCCCAGAAACAATTATAACGAATTGAAGTTTTAAATTGTTTCTATTATGAATAATAAAATATAATCTCCTCATATTTAGCATTTTATATAAATTATTATTTTAACACATTATAAGTATGTAAAACAAATTATAAGTTACAAAATTTTAAGTGATAATAATGTAATCAGATTCTTTTTTAACACAAACTGTCAACGGTTTCAAAATAAAAGAATGATTTTAACTTTGCAAAGTATTTCTGAAAACCAAAACATTTTTGCTTTAAACGACTTTCAAGCACCCATTGAAAGCATCAAGACCGTTGTAAAATAATAAATCCCACAAAACGTAACATTGTAGTTAAATTTAAAACTTTGTCAGTAAAAACAGTATATTTTTCATACACATTCAAGCAGTAAAATACCTACAATGTTTCAATTTATTGTAATGCATTATAGCCGCCAATCGTTAGGGTTGCCTGTTGTCCCTCTAAAGGAGTTCCCAGAAATAACAGAAGGAAACAATGTCTCGTTAATGTTTGTTGTTGGTGGGTGTGTGAGTTAATGAATCGGCGTGTTAACTGCCAGTTCGACCGATTAGAGCAAGCGAGAGCTTAAATTGCGGAATCAAGCAAAGGCGCCGCCAAGACGTCCAGTTTCTTGCGTGCACAGAACGGCTTATGTGCATCGCGCCTGTACTAATTCAGTAATACCTACGACTTGTTTGGAATGCGAACATTGGACATATTGAAATCGATGTCTAATGGTAACAAAGAACAATAGTGAGTGAAAAGTCGGTTCAAATGTATGAGCGCACATTTCTAATTTTACCAGTTTCAACATACATATATGTACTTATTTGAATTGTTTTACGCTCTTATGTTATATCCTAAAAGAAGTCCAGTCAACGGATCATTGACATAATTCACTGTAAGTATTTAAAAAATAGAAGTTAATAGTCAATTTACAGATCATTATAGCCGTCGTGCGTTTAAGAAACATTTTTACTTGATTGATAATCACGGAACGCTTAAGCGTCTCAGATAAGTGCCGGAAATACTTAAAAGCATACTTTAAATGTTTGTTCAGATACGTTTTTCGTTTGCGCCATTAAGCTGTTAATTCTATGTCGTTATCTCTCAAGATCTACTATTAAATTTCTTATTTGCCAGGACGTGAAATCGACTGGTAATGAAGATCCAAGTACCTTGTATCAAACAATTGCAAAGTCCAGAGCGGAGGCAGCTGCTCTCAGACCAATGCTCCGCTCGAGTTCCCTTCAACTACATCAGATCCTGCCCCATGTACGAGGCGCCAGATGATGCGCTCTTGGGAGTTGACCACGCGGGCGTTTGCGTGTTTTTCAGTCCAAATCGCTTCGCCTATTAGCCAATGTGCTCTGGTTGGTAAGGAGCGACGTTATCCAGTGGGATCAGGGTCTAGAACCTGTAAGACGACATCGCCAACCTCTCGCGCGACATGTTCACGCATGTCTACGCGTCGAGGCTCACGCACCTGCGGGTCCTGACGCCGCTCTACGCGCATCCGCTGTCCACCGACGCAGGGGCTCCGTAAGTCGCCGCATGATCGCTGATCGGCTCCTACTGGGCTTCCACAACAGCAAACTGTCCTTCCAGCTGGTAGGGCTTTGATAGCTCGCACGAGTATCTATAAAATATAAAGGGACTTGTAAATTTATTTTATTGAAGCTATATATATGGCAACAGGCTCACGACCTACCCCATAGTGGAACGTAAACTGGTGGAACCTAGGAGTGTACTACACTTCTGCCTACCTCTATGGGGATCACGCTTGTACGTGATGTTATAATACGTTATTTAATTTAAGGTTTGTAAAGATAGAGATATTTTTCTCTCGATACTTACTGCCTACCACATAAAGGTCCTTACGGGTTCATATAAGAATAATATACTTGCATTAAAAAAAAAATAAGTACAAAAATATGACTAATAAAACTAGCACCAGTCACAAATCACATCAAAACGAGATTCTCGTAAGGAATATTAAAATGAGTCCCCTATAATAGGCCATGTAAATTACTAAGACGCAAGCAGCACGAGTCAAAGAGTTGACACAAAAGACGGCTTTGCTCCGCAATGAGCGGAAAGTACCCTTTCAACTGTTAACCCTCTAATTTTTCTGTGTTAATTGCATCGTCAGTTCATTTGTAACATGAGTTGACTTCGAACGCTATCCTTGTCAGCTTTTGGTGTTATTAACATTACGTACTTAAATGTGAATAGACGAATGTGTTCGAAAAATAGCAACACCGAAAACCCCAATAGAATCTTGTCAATAAAATATTAATATCTAAAATACAGTGAAAGCGTGCTGGAAAAAAAAAGCGGATTATCCTCTTACGACATAACTTTAGTGGGTAGAGTCGAAGAGCTTCTAAAATATATTCAACTGAGGACCATCCCATCATAATCATCATTACGACTACGAGTTTGGGTTACTTGAACACTTCGATCGCATAAATACGACATTGTAAACTTCGTTTGAACTGCGTACCAGTGATTCGATCTCAAACGATCATCATAAACATGCTATGCTATACGTTTAATATAACAAAACAAAAAATTGCCTTTCGTCAACGTAACGGAAATATTTTTCTTAAATTTGTTTCTTATAACATACACGCCAAGTCCCTCACAGGAGGCAGCGACCACCGACTACCAAATATCCGTATTCCGACCGGACATATTTCTTCTATGTACATTCATCACTCTCTTCATTTACCAAACAAATCTATGTAAAATGCTATCTTGTGTATTAAATAAAAAAATATCTTATTGCATGTGCTATGCTATTCAAAACCTTAATCCATTGACATATGGATCACAACAGAATAGTCGATAAAAAACATGGACGGCTAGTCGTGACGGAACATTTCAAACAAGTAATTGCCGACGCAGATGCGATGCCAGCCGCGTCCAGAGCAATAAACACTTGATTTATCATCATCAATAATGCTTTCCAATGATAATTAATAGCACCAGTGGATTCTTTTGTATCGAAACGTCGAATCCGCATTCTCTACGCCTTACAGATGGCAAGAGCAACACAGCTTGCGGCTGCGATGTGCGTCACACGTATTTCCTTACTCTATATGTCTATAAGCATATTATTTGGCACTCAGAGAGATGATATAACAAGAACACTGTCTTAAGCAAAGGCAAAGTAAGTCATCGAAGTAAGTCTGAGAGAGCTTGTGGTATGGTAACCAGACGAATGACAAACTTCAGACATACATAAGACATATTTACATATTTAGTATTTTTACATGCGTACACAAAACAAATAGTGCCCATCACTCAAATACTCGTACTGAGCGGGAATCGAAACTACGACCTCTCAGCACAGCAGCTAACTCCACTAACCACCAACGAGCCAACGGAACAACTGACCAGTTATTGCAGTCCATAGAGGGACTATAGTTACATACATTTTGTACTCGTACGTAGAAAATTTGCAATTACGTTACATATTCACATTATTTCCTGTAATGGTAAATGAATGGTATTTCCCCAACCCGCATGCCCATCGTGGGGTTTATGAGCATAACACCTCGAGGTGAGATCTATCATCAGCTATAGGACAGCAATAAGTAGGTGATGATGGTGATATTTCAGATTCATAGAGCGAAGCAATATTTTTAGGCAACAAGTTGAGTATGATTATGAAATGGAAATAAGCAACTTTAAAATAACCAATGCGCTATACACACGGATATCAGTAAGGTACTCAAAAGCCTACCACAGTTTTAAGCACCGCTAGAGGCCACATAGAAACGGTGCCGTGCTATTATTGATAATTTATGTGATAATAGGGCTATATAGCTCTCATTTCGTTCTGTCAGAAACATACATTTGTGGAATCGTAAAATTTTATTATTGGACTACCTTTGTATAATGGTCATAACATTTAAAAGATGTACGAAATAATACAAAAGCGATAAATATTAAAGATAATCGTTACATGACGCCTGGAATCACCGAAGAGGTAGGCAGAGGAATGTTGTAAGTACATTTCGTACACTTCCACGTTTCACCAGTTACGTTTACGTCCCAATATGGAATAAGTGGTGAGCCTATTGCCATACATCGGGCAAAAGATGTTCGCAGTTATGTAACTTAACATTCAAATCCAACGATAATTGCAAAAAAAATAATAAACAAATTTTAGCATATTGTATGTACGGTCAGTATGGTGAAACTTTTGGTTTCATTTTAGATAATTTTTGTTTCGTTTTTTTTACATATTTTATTCCGTGTAAAAACAGACCACAATAAACTTCATTGCGCAACATTTATGCTTATGATCCGTCGCTCAAAACCCTTTCACCCTTTTTAATATTGCTAATTTAAAGAGAATTACAAGTGAATGCTTAATACACCCCCACATTGTGCAGCCACGGGGGAAATTATTGGACAATTGGACGGAGATGCGCTGTTGGAACCTTTTTGTATAATGATAAATAATTCTACTGCTATCGTATAGGTACTTATATTTGTATCATGGGTAGATACAAAATTATAGGAATACGGAACATCACACTTTTAATCCCCGCAGAGTTAGGTAGAAGATAAATAAGAATATAAATAACAAATTATATGGCTCCAGGTCCCTTATGCAGTACACAGAGTCCACCAAGTACTTAATATTTATATCCTTAAAAACTCTTATTTTAAAAACAAAAACCGTAACATCACGCCTGTAATCTTCGAAGAGATAGGTAACTAGTGAATGGTGGGAGAGTACTACACTCCTCTACCTATCTTTTCTTGTATAATAACTCTTATAATGCCAAATAAACTGCCAAATAAAGTCTTAATCCCTAATGGCTACGTACATATAAAAAAAAATTGGCATTGTTACATTCATCACCATCACCCTAGTGTTGTCCACCGCTGGACATTGCCTTCTCGAATAATACCCCGGCCACCTCTGTGGGTAGAGTATAGAGACTGTTAATAGCAGTGTCGTTAATTTTTATATTAAACTTGACATGTTGTTACATGGTCGTTAAACACAGGTTTTCGTTTATGCGGGTACATTGTATATGTCTCTAAAATTGTTCTCCAAGGCGTGTGAAGTCTGGCCGCAGCCAGCGTGCCAGACAAAAGCCTTAACCCTCTCATTCCGACAGGAGACCCATGTTCCAACAGTGGAACAATAAAAGGATCGGAAAAAAATGTAAATGTCATAAACCTAACATCGCGCCTGTCATCCCCGAAGAGGTAAGCAGAGGAACGTAGAACACTCCCACGTTTCACCAGTAACGTTTTACGTCCCATTATGGAATGGGTGATGCTGTAAATATTATAAAATTGCTGTAAATATCATGAACTTATACATACCAAATTGTAACCTATAAAGTATCTGTTATGAAGTTGGCATCCTCAAAGGTGAGTATCCACTGTGTTTGGATATGTAGTGCACATCTGTAACTGCTCAAGAGGACATGGCACACGCATGACCACCAGAACAATGTCTGATGCACAGATTTCATTCGAACATCGTCTCAAGAATAAATAAAAAGTGCGGTAATACATTTCATTAAATTATTTATTAACTTCCAAATTATTAAAAGTCCGTGCGGTCTTGACCATCTAATTACTATAATAACAGACATAATAATACATTTTTTATTAGATCTGAGGTCTTAAAAAAATAAACGGACATTATAAAATCCCACATATAATTTTGGTATATTGTATAACGAGGAAATCTCGTAATGCACTTGCTGCGTTCCACATCCTCGAAATCACAGCGCTGCTAAAGAAGCCAATAGCCAATTAAACAATCACGAGAATATAAAAATGCTAATAAATGCCCCTGAAGCAAATCCAGCGCTAATGAGCAAGTATTTGCTCCGTTCGCCGTGAAATGCCGCGACGGCGGGAATGCATCTGGTATTCAAATCTGGCTATCGCTGATTGCAATGACGTATGTACGCGATCATACAACATTAATACGTCGAGCTGTGCGACTGATTTAACCAGTCAGCAAATCATGAATCAACGTTTGTATTATCAGCGATAATTCTAAATAAATACATACATGCCAAATATCTCTATATTTACAGAACTGCTGCGCTTCTTCTACATTCATCGCTCTCTTCATAAATGCACGCCGGTACACATCTCAATAAACGTTTATGTAAAGAAATCGATAAAAGCCTGTATTTTCAAATATTATCAACTAAATAACTAAAACACAAATTAAACTGTGCTCAATGTTATTATTGTTATATTATCACGCCAGATCCCTGATGGGGTAGGCAGGGAGTACCGTGTGACAAATATCTGTCTATACAGATTCGACTTGATTGCACAATATTCCACAATATGCTTTATAACGTGAAAAGCGAGAGCTTAAATTCAAAAGTCCCGTAATATATCGGTGCTTGTCATTCCGTTGCTAGTTATTTGCTCATTTTACACTTCTGGTATACATACAGATAAATTCTCGTTTGCTACCGTGTCAGACAATACGTCCAAGTGTAAGGGATTAAGTGTACCAAGTCATAAATACAAAAGCAGAGGTCTAGCTACCTACATAACACGTGTCATGTTCATTTATGCATACGAAACTTACGTACAAAATGTGTTTTACCTCAAAACAAGCCGGCAGAACAAAATAAGCTTCCCCCCAGAAATATGTACCGGACCGAATGCATCCTTTGAAATGTTAATAAGCACTCTGTAGCACGAAACTGTTTGTAATGGCTGGCAACATTTCGATTAAATGCTATTTTGTCTGATTGATTAATTACGAGTACATCAATGATTAATCAAATCGCTGTGACATGAGTCATAGTTATCTTTCCATCATTCTCTTCATACGCGCGGATAGATAGATAAGTATGGTTAATGTGTAATTATAAGATAATTTAAATAAGACCACAACTGATCCTAAAGGTTAAAACGAAGCAATTGACATACTTGACTACAGTGGTCTTCAATTGTATTCGCTCAATAGAGAGTATCTTAATGCAGAAAATGTACAGTAATTTTGAGTTACCTATGCTACGATCAAGCTCTGCATAGAGGCAAAAGTCGTACATACCGCTTTCTCTGAACAACAGCCTGACTTATAACGTCTCTAATAATAATAATAATAATAATAAGAATATTTTGTACTATATTAAGTTATTAAACACATTGTCACCACTGGAGGATAAGCACATGTACATCAATAAGGGTAATGTATGTATAACAGAAAGGTCATCTGTCAACATAACTATGCAATTTAAGTTCGAAATTTGAAATCATTATATACTTACATAGGTGTACAACCTCGTAAAGCGCTTGGGTCGCTAAATTATTTGAAGAAACCACTGAATATATATCTGTGGCCGAGAATATTTAGGATTTATATAACTCGTGCAAACATAGAGCATGTGAGTCGCATGCTAATGCATATAATCCTAATCTGCAGAGGAAATATAAATAGGACGTTCGGGGACCGTCTTATTTTGTTTACGTTTACGCGTCAGGGATTTAATGTTGACAATACACACTGCTGACAATCGGGCTTGCTTAGACAAAATAAAGTCTAGTTGAGTCTTTCGTTATATTGATTGTGTATTACCAATTGATTTGTTATTTTGAAGGTACCGTTTGAATATTGAATAGGTACTAAAATGACGAAACATATATTTATACATAGGTAGTATTAATAGATGCAGGTGGCGAGGAAAAACAAATTCACTAATGTTCACCAAACAGGTCAAACACTGGCTGTCCGGGGAGTCCGAAGGTCGAAAGCCTGTGAAACTGTCGTGCCTGTATAGAGTGAAGAACATGTAAGAAGCAGGTTAGGTCTGTAAGGAAGGTACTTTTAGCATTTAATACTTTTTGTCTACCACGTGAGCGACCTGGAGTGAATACATATATCCTAATACTAATTAAAAAAAAACGTTACGTTTATTACTTATTTTTGACACAATATTAATAAAAAAGTTATGAAAAAATGTGCATTGAAAAATATAGGTACCTACAATGGAATTCATTTGATGCCTACTCTTTGTGAAAATTGTAACTTACGTAAGTAGGTACAGCAGACTTTCACTTATTGTGGGTAACGTGCCTACGCCTGTCTAATTAGTTTTGGAAGAACAATAAAAAAAAACAATTGAGTACCTATCATTGACTTATAAATGTCTATTCCAATTTATAACCGGTTGAATTCTTGTTTCAAAAGCGTTATTCTCTTTGTCATTCAAAGCGAAGGGAAACGCATAATCCTAATCGCACATCGACGCAACTAGCATGACGAGAAATGTCCGACTTATGATCTGTATCACAATGTCATGCACCATGGTCAATTTATTTGTTGTTGTCGGATATGCATAATCCTGAGTATTTACTTTTGGTAATCATTCCTTTCAAACGACGATTACTTATAGGTAGTGTGTTTTAGCTTACCATGGGGAGTACTTATTTTTGTTGAATTTACACATAATTATTTATAATATTGTAACGAAATGCTTGAAGCTTGCAAATACACAACAAAATGCAACGCTCCTATATTTTTCGTGTTATGTTGATCGTTATGTTAATATGTATTTGGAGTTAGAAAATTAATGTCTCAAAAATTTTAAGAACGCCAATATTTTCTAGAATATACCAAATTGTTTTGATTTTTAAGTAGTGACATCTGTAATTATTTATTAGAAAATTTGATCCCTTTAATAAATGTACCTGCCATCTGTTGACAATAACAGTAACCATTTACCTTTTGGATTTAATTTGAGCTTCTCTTTATGTCAACCAATAACAACATTAACATTATAGAAAGCGAATAAATACGTCAGTGCTGCCATTATAATCCTAAAAATTACAAGTGCCGATAAACCCGATAAGTGACTCTAATAATTTTTAGGGAGGAAACGCTATCTTTCTGCTTAAAAATATTTGAACTGTAGCCTAATTACATCTTAAATAAAAAAAAAATAACAAAAATAACATATGTAAGGAAAAATTACCCTGGCAACATTTGACCTTAACTATTCGAAGTCGATGTCGATGTCGAGTTTGTCTAAATCTAAATACCACTGTGCAAGTTCACGACAACAAAGTGTATTTTGTTTGTGTAGTGCATTATAAAATGACCTAAATTGTGATCAGTGAGACTTAACTGTGTTTAATACGAAAACAAATCTAAAGCAAGGATCGTGAAAAGCAATATGATACTCTCCTTGGCAGTGTTCTAAGATTGTGGTCATATCGCGAAGTTTCATAATAGTGACATAGTACTATGATAAAAACTGAGATGGCTTCAAAGCCAGCGAATCAAAAGCGGAGGTATGTGACTTCGTTTTAATTATTATAATTAGTGTAAACGTATTCATTATAAGTGAAAAATAAGAATTGACTCTTATCTCAACTTTAATTTTGTGTTTTCCTGTTTTATTGGCGACAAGTTTCGCGATAAACTTTCTCTTTCGCGTTTTTAAAACAATACGATTATATCATAAAATTCAAACTGGCAGTGATTGCGGCTTATATTACCAAACTTATATGATATGCACTTAAAATACAACCAACACCAATAAAAATGAATCTTTGTGTAAGGTTATTTTAGTCTAAGGCAAGGCAGATGAAGACATTGACCCTCTGAATTAAAATATCTTTGATATTGACACTCAATTGTAGTATATTATTAACTTAGACCAAATTTTCAATTGAAACCTCATAGTTACATAGTATCATGCTTATATTGTCCATTTAAGCAACATGTCCTAATATGCCATGTTGACAAATGTCATTTTAAGATAATATTTTACTTATACTGTAATATATAATGTTCAAATGATTAGAACAACACAAATTACAAGTCATTTACATGCTCTGTTATTCCGTTTTAGCTCTTTGTTCCAACATTCATTTATTTATACATTTGATTCTGTAACATTCACATTATGAAATTTTGTGATACCATTGTGCTATGTGGATTTATAATTTTGTAATGTTGGACCAATAATGATGATAAATAGCAGATCATGTAGTGCAGAAGAAATATAAATGTTAGAATGAATTAGATTGGATGTGATTATCAATACTAGTAATTTAAGCTTATGCCTTGCTGCTTCTTGGTTACAATAAAAATTTAAAATGAGACAAACAACATGATAACAGACTTGAATTATTTTCATACCAGTCACTATATATTAACTCTATAGTACCATGTCATGAAGAATGATTGTGTTAAAATTTAAGAATCATTTGCATCACTATTATTGTTATTATAATATTATCACATCAGATCCCCCATAGTGTAGTCCAAGGGTATGGATCATCTCTAAATTGTTAAAAAACTATCAGCATAAACTCACTTTAATCAAGTTAAAGTGAGTTTATGCTGATGATATTTAGATTAGCTTAATTTATCATTGGTCAGTGTAACTGACTGGCTCGTTGCTTGAATGGTTGCAAGCATGACAGCTAATTGTGAGGTCCTGGGTTCAAATCCCAGGTCAGGTGCTATTAGGTGGTTTGGTTACTAGATTTATGCCTAGTTTATAACAATACAGAAGGCGGAAGCTGAATGAAGTAAGCTGAGAACAGGGTAAGAGGGCACTCTTTGGCATAGGCCCAACTTCAGAAGGTGGCTGAGATAAGCTGATGATGTATAGCAATAGGCAGACTCCCTATTCCATGATAGGACATAAATGTAAAAGGTACGACACTGGAGTGTACTTCACTCCTCGGCTTACCTCTTTAGGGATTTGAGCCATCATATTACTTTTTTTTAAACATCAGTATAAACTATGAAGTAATACAGTACTTTGTTGCTGTTGTCACACTTATCCCCATTCTATCTGTGACTACATTTACTACATGCAATATGTATTGGATCCAATTGACTTTAAGAAGAAATGTAATGTAGTATGTAACATTATACTGTGTTGGTGTGGTAAGTTTTTCATCATCTCATTGGTTGGCCTTGAGAGGGACCATTGAGTAATCAGCCATCATGTTGAAAGGATTTGTTGCAATGTGTAAAGTGCAAAAGCAGTATGTGTTTGTATTTAACCAGACACAGTTGCTGCTTGGGAATGCTCCTTTAATGCACCCTTTAGTCATGCTAAACATAGGAACTTTGTATAGAATTTATTTGGCAGCCAAATCATATCCCTAAAACTTTTAACCTCTTAGGCACAAAGGAAATTTATGTGTTTCTCGATATGGCAGAGTTCAACATGAATTATGTGTAAACGATACAGCATTGCAGTGTGTGATGGATAATGTTGTTCTTTACACAAGTACATTAGAATTAAGTGTTTGATGATTAAATTCGTCTCGAGAGATGGCATCAGGGAAAGCAACTATAGCAGTGTATCATACAGAAAGATACATCCACGAAAGCCACTATAGTGGTAGGTGCTTAGTGCCTAATAGGTTAACTATACCTGAACTTCCCACATGGTTCTATTATCTTATATGTGTTGAAAGTGACAATTCAAATATAATCTCCAATTTCAAAGTATCCGTTTCACATTTTCTCGTTAACTAAATGTTTACAATAGGGTTTAATAAGTTTTGTTGTATGTGTCACACAAGGTAAAAGAAAGACAAATTTTCTATTTTTATTGAGTTTTTTTCATGTTCTTTTCAAAATATAAATGTAACAGCATGCACACCTGTAATTCTCGAAGAGGTAGGCACAGGACTGTAGTACATTTGATCCACCAATTATGTCTTAAGTTCAAATATGGAATAGATGGTGTTCTTTTCCAAGTATCAAAAATCTCCTCTCAACTGTCACATGTGTGGTATAAACAAACATGCACACTTAATAAAGAATTATATATCATATACATATTATGTTCTTGTATAATCTTGAATTAATGTGGCAGGAAGTTACACCATCAGGTCAGGATCATCACTTTTTCAATCTAGGTTTAACTTTTTTTAGGATTACACATTTAAAATGTGATAGGTTTACTAATCTAGATATTTTCTGTACATAATATAATTGTTAATTATCAAACAAATGTATAGTAACAAAGTCCAAATGTGTGTTTATTTGTATTGTTAAAGTATGTCTTAATGAGGTTGATAACACACTTTTCAATAGTATCTATTTATTTAGTTTTGTAAAGTATTGGTCCTTGCTAGTTAATATGAATAAATAATGAGTACCCATTAATTGATTAATTTATCCTTATTCTTTTATTTATACAGTGCAGGGATTAACTGTCTGGACATATATACATACATAGACATTGACAGGCCCGTTGATGCAGTGGTTAGTGAACTTGACTGTTGTGTCGGTGGTTGTGGGTTCGATTCCCACCCAGAATAAATGTTTGTGTGATGAGCACAAGTATTTGTTCTGTGTCTGTATATATTTACATGTATATATGTAGTTTATCAGCCATCTGGTTACCATACCACAAGCTCTCTTGACACTTAGTTTGGGATCAGATGGCTGTGTGTGGAGATGTCCCGAGATATTTATTTTTATTTTTATTTATATATATCTTTGGGCTAGGTCCTCAATAGGGTAGGCTAACAGCACTAAGTGGCTAATATCTATCCTTACATACCTGTAGTGTTTCTTCTACATTCATCACTCTCATCATACATGCTCACCAGATTTAGAAACTTTTGACTCTCCCATCACCCAGTACCTGGGTAATGTTGCTGACAAAATCAAATGTAACACATGATCCAAGGTACTGCATGATGATATATAAGATGTTCTTACTCTCATATAAGATATAGTGTGAAAATGTGCAATAGTACGGCAACATAGCTGAATAATTCTATCAAATCTTTCAGAAGCCTATGTACAATATGACTGAAATCTAATGAATTAATGAATAAATTGTGGTTCGTAGAAATTTTACCATAAAAGATTGTTATAATAATTCCCAATGTAAATCTTTACTATCTGTCACCAACAATTCATCCTTAATTCATGTAATTTTAATGCATACTAATCCTGAACAATTGTGGGTTGTGATTTTATAAAGTTGAGTAGTTTAATTACCCAGTACACTACGGCATTGTTTTATGACTCAATAAACTGCAGTTTCTTTCATCTATTTTTTTCATTGCTTGGAATAGAAGTACTAAGAAACTAGAATATGATGACCATCTGTTACTTTACTAACATCTGGTTTTGTTATAACTTTAACTTTATCATGTGAAATCTAGGATTATTGACAAATCCACAAAAACGTTCTCCCAAAATAAAAATCTCTTCATTTCGTGTAATCTATTAGGCAACATAATTATTCCACTGTTGAAGACAATTCTCTTTTCCAAATGGGAAAGGGTTCTGCCATAATCTAGCAGTTAGATCAAGTACAGATTGCCAGACTTCACACATCTAGAGAACATTATGGACAATTTGATGTTCTATGATTCCTGAAAGTTTTTCTTCCCTGTTACATCAAGTGATACTTTATGTGAATATGTATATTTAGAAAGAGTAAATATTTGCATGCCCTCAAAATGCGCACATGAACAGGATTTTTAGTATCAGCAAAGAAAGATTCATTTCATATGTTCACTTCTCTGAACTTGAATGAGCTGTTAAAAATTTGTACCTGTTGTCTTGATACAGTATGTGAGATAAGATTATATTTTAGATTATCAACATTTTGATATATGATTCTTATGTACAAATTTACTAAAAATTCAATCGGCACTAAATAGTCACTACCTACTTCATATAAACCAAAGACCCCACCTTCTTCAGTCTGTTAGTCTGTCTGTCCATTATGCACACAAAGTCAGCCACCACAATTTACCGTTTACAATTGAATACGTTGATTGCTAACAATGGCTTAAATTCGACTTTCATTTTGTTTATTTGTTTCCTGGCTGCCCTAAGGCGATAAGCACAAATTAAATAAGCAACATTCTAGAAATCGGAGACTTCAATTACACTCTGTTAAAAATGTTAAAACTTAATGATAATAACGTATAATACAATGTGTTTGCGTCTTGTTTGTGTCGCATTAAATGTCTATTATCTCACTAACGCCCGGCGTAGTGAGGAGGAAAAGCAGGAAGACGTGAAAAATATATGAAGGTTAAGTTTATTATTATTATTTTGCTACTTCCAGTATCATCAATGTGCCGTCAGTAGAAAGCGCTTTTCAATTTTGAATTACTCTTTTGACTCGCTAACCACAGTGCAGGTAACAATTTATCGTACAAAAAATGTCTCTTAACATTATCTCGTGTAACAAACAAATCAGCGGAGCATCTAGCGATAAGATATTCAAATCTACATCTACACATACGAAGTTAAAAGCCTGTCAGACCTTCTATTTTTAACGATCGCAATCTTTCAATATATTATCACGCAACGCACATCTTGTTTTCAATCAATTATTTTCGGAAATTCCGAAGTTGGTGCGCGTGTGTGCAGACATTGATGAATGTTGAAAAAGCACGTCTCAGGTCTGTGAGGATTGTGATATTTCGCAATCTATGCTCTCTCTCTAATTCGAATAGGACGTGACGTGACGGTACAATGGACAACGTATTACAGTAAAAGAGTTTACTCTTAAGATTATTTAAAATTCGAATTTCAATAAAATGACCGTTGTTGACCTCTTGAGGTTTTCCTCAATTAAAAATTATCTGTAAATTCATAATTGGACAAGTCTCTCCGATGTCTGTCTGGGTATTAGAAATTCCCCTGAACGAGTTCGGGTTAATGCACACTACACTATATGAATAAGTTTACTAAGAATTCGCTCTTTAAACATACTCGTCTATTACAATTTGTTTTCTGGGTAATGGTATTTACGTAAGGGTTATGTTAAATAGTTCTATGGTAACAAAAGACCCGAAAATAAGATTTACAGTAACTTCACGCCTGTAATCCCCGAAGAGGTACGCAGAGGAATGTAGAACATTTCCACGTTTCACCAGTTACTTTTAAGTCCCACGATGGAATAGGTGGTGAGCCTATTG
>DWDW01000424.1:0-15033 GCA_018245635.1 Mimoniades versicolor eupheme | reverse complement strand
TTACAATATTTCTTTTTATGGTCATACTACTACATAGTATTTACTGATTTTTCTCCTTGTGTCTTAATAAACAATTAATTATATCAATGCAATCAGCTGAGTAATTTCTGTTTGATATAATTTCAATTTTAATGTATATCATTCTGCACAGTACTATTTGATTTACAGTCAAGTATATTATTATAAAACTAGTTACATGTGGAACAAGCGTATATCAAGTGTTACATAAAAATCGACTTATAAGTCGGTACGCCGGCAATGCTTTGCTAACTTCTCTGATGTTGCATTTCAAATGTCCATGCCGGACGTAGACACTTAGCAACAGACCCCTCTGCCTATATGCCGAGTTCAATAAAAAAATCCTAATATTTAAAAAGGAATTAGTAATGAATACAATTTGTAGCGTATATCCGTGTAAATGTTGTGTGGACACTGTTTCGAGATTTTTTATTGAATTTTTAATATGTGACTTATAATACCATTTGGTCGCACGTTAGACAGCATCCGTAATAACATATCATCACGCCTGTAATCCCCGAAGAAGTAAGTAGAGAAGTGTAGTACACCCACGTTTCACCAGTTACGTTTCTGTCACAGCATAGCATGCGTCTGCCTATGTACAGCTGAATGCCCTGGCCACCTATGAACAGTAATGTAGGTGGTGCGAAAAGCTGTGCTTTGCAATTCCCAAATCGCATGCCCAGCGTGGGGATTATTTGCATAACTATTTGCAGTGGGCTACAATAGGCTGATGATGATAACGGTTGCCCACTGATGTGAACAATGATGATTAAGGCTACCATACACTTGATATGAAAAGTGTTCGCCGGAATGAATGCATACATTCGTCTATCTAGCTTATGTCGGGCGCTGGTCCGGACAGCGGTTCCTGCCCAATAAAGGTCTGCGCCCGTTACTTCCACCGACACACCTCTATAATAGAGCCGTGCGTGAATAAATATGCGTGCCAAAGCCATATGATAATACCCACCAAAGCCACATACTCAGACACTACACGAGATAGTATAATGTAATATAATTAAAAAGTAAATTCATTGTAACTAAACTAGGATTCATAAATATTTCAATGATTGTATAGTGATATATGTATTTTAATTGTTTAATATATTTTAGTATAATTATTACACACGTTATTTAGAAGTTATGTAATAAAATGAATATAATATTAAATTACCAAAATTTTTTGTAAACGTAGAAACTTGACAATGCACTACACTCGTCTGCCTATGTTTTCGGGGATCACAGGCGCGATGTTAGGTTGGCTTGTACAGTCTTCCGATTTCACTCTTAGTTTTTTATTATCTATGATTGATCACATCCACCGAATCTTGGTTAACAATTTCATAAAAAAATATTTAACAAATAGAACCTCAAAAAGAAAACTATGAAGAGATAATATCTCTATTTCGATAGAGTTCACGCCTCACTTGGTAATTGGATATAAAAAAATATTCGTCTCGGGCCACTTCATGCAACGCTAGAGCAATGTCGCTTCGGTATTTGTGTCAAAAAACCTGTTGGAAAACTTTAAAAAAAATACTTATGTTATTTCTCTTAATTGTATTGGAGTTATGTTACAAAAAGTGGTGCCCTATATTGAAAATAAAGATTAATTTCCTAATCATATTGTAATGTCGCTCCTGCGTACAATTTTGTAAGTTTGGTAAATAATAAAGACTGATGGTACGAATGAAATTGGCAACTAAAGTTCTGTAGTAGATTTTAAATCTATTTTTAACCAGTCATTTTCCTAAGTGACTTGAATAAGTTATATTTTTGAACAGCTTAATCGTATTGTTAAACTTTGAGGATATAATTTTGTTTTTTATATGTACGTGTATGATAGGTGTTATTATGGATATCTTGGTAGTGAACTACTCTTTTGCCTACATCTTCAGGGATTACAGGCGTTGTATTAAGATGTTACGAGTACGTATATTATATGATGGACTGTTAAATATTAGTGCATGCTATCATACATGGTGTTATGAGGTAACTGTAGAATATCATAAAATTCTCAACGAAAACAAAAATTACTTACAATGGTGGTCGACCATATTACTGAATCTCACTACTACGACAATTATATAGAAATCTTTATATATTAATCTTTTATTATTGCAGGCAACTTTCTCGCCAGTCAATGGTGTGACGGCTCGTGTGTGGTTTGTGAGTAACGGGCAATTATCAGCGATCATCGGTGGACATCAGCGCGCACGCAATTAGAATGAAAGCGTATATACATACATATGTATGTATGTAGTTGTAGCTCATTTAACGAGCGTTGACAAGCGCTGATTGAATGATCGGTTCTGATGAGTGACTATAATTTACGATACATTAGTAAAGGTAGTAGAAAACTGTTTTATAAATACTAGATACTATATCAGACATGGCACTATGTTTCTTGTTTTCATCGTGTATTGGTTTAAAATTTGTTCCGTATAATATTAAACTTTCTGGAAGTATATTCTTTTGTGTACTAAAATTACTAGACTGGTTTATTGAAAACAATTATATTTATATGTATTATTATTTAACCAACTTGTACGTTGTACTAAGAAAATCGATGTTCTTGATTATTAGATTCAGAAAAGTCAGCATAGATTCTGGTTCTATGATCAGTGACGCTAACTGTTGAGACCAACTTAGCGGCTGTGGATTCGATTCCGAATTGAAAGCCTTCCGCAGCGGATTTATGAGATTAATGTCTATAATTTTAAAAAGTTATATACGGTTTTAAGTTTAATAACAATCGGGATAATGGAAAAGGGTAGCATTTTTAGGAAATTGACATAAAAAAATTTAAATATATTCTTTATAAATCACGATGTCTATCAAACTGCACTTGGCTAATCATGATTCGAGTTTGATATTAAAGCGAAAAATACATTTGTAATAATGAGGTCATAATAAGTATCTACAGATTCTACAGTACCAGATGTAGAAGCGAACCTCCTGTGAGAATAGAGTAAATTTTTCTATGTTATCGTTCGTTGGATTTTTTTAAATGTTTGGAAGCTCGTCCCATTTAATTACCAGCGTTTTAAAATGCTTTGTGTAAAGCCATTACAAACTATGTAGGTTGTAACAGATAGTAGGCGAAGCTTAAGCGAGGTCAGGGCCCGAAGAAAATTAATATGTGTAGAAGATGCAATGACTAGCACGTACTCAATGTTTGTGATTCGGATTACTCATGTATCGTCTTAATAACAATTAAGTGTAGGCAGTTTTGAAGATTTTCTCGTTAACCAATAGAGTCATTTCAATATTATGTACTTGTATCGTAGAATGAACGTATCGTAAGTGTATTTTCATTCTATACATATAAATTTTCATATTTTATTGAAAAATAATACAAAAGCATTTTTACACCGAAAGTAATATGTCAACCTTTAAATAGTTACTGCTTAGTACCCATTACACAAGTTAAATCTTATAATGGGTACTACTGTACAATATAATATTTATTTTTATATAAAATTCATGTGTTTTAAATTAAGAAGAGACGCTCATTTTGTGAAAATAAACATTATTATACTTATTATTACTTTTGGGGAATTCGTAAATGCAAACATTGAAACAGATGTATAAAAACGAATTTCCAAATTCGAGGATAAAATTTGGAGCGATTCTGATAAGCATTTTATTATCTATATTTATTAATATCATGAAGCTATTCCCTATTCCTGGGTGGTTCGTGAACGTAACTGGTGAAACGTGGGAGTGTGTTACATTCATCTGTCTAGCTGTTCGGGGAGCACAAGCGTGATGTTTTGTTTTAATATAATAAAAGTGCAAATTTCTTATTTGTAAATTAACAAGATTATCATACATCTTTAAATTTGTATTAATTGATCATTATAATATTACGTTTATTTACACTGTAACAGTGATATGCTATAAATACAATAGAATATTTGTAAGATAGGCATTTTGTATCGGGAAACGCAATACCTTATTGGAAAAGTCATTTGATTTTGCTTAACTCATCACGGATTTTTCCAAAACCGTTTTACGGTGATCTAAATGGAATTTGTATGTTTTTTTAATAATATACAACAGTTAATGTTTTTGGTATCAAGTTAATATTCTGTGTCACCCACTTATGGTTGGCGGTGGGCAGTCAGCAGGTGTGTGCGCGCAAAGTAGTGGCGCTCATGACGCTGCCAAGACGTTACACGCGCGCGCATCATCGTAACGTCACTTGTTGCATTCCCACGCGATTTCGCGCCATATTTTGTAGACTGTAAGAGTCATTTTTGGCACGAATATTTTCAGTTTCGATATATACATCATATTTAACACGAATTTTTCACGATCAACATTTGTAGTTGTATTTTGTGGCGACTTTTTTTAACGTGCGTTTTCCATTGCTTTCATTGCAAGTTGCAGTGATTTTTTGATATAGTGCGCAAAGGATTTTAACGTTGCTATTTTGCATCAATACTTTTGGTAAGTGTACGTACATATGTATTTATAAGTTTCATTATATAATTAAATATTTGAAATATAAATAATATGTGTTTTTATTAATATATTAGAGATTTATTGTTAGTAGTTTTTGTAAATATTAGATCCATATTGACATACATATATGTAGAGAACATTATAAATCGTACCTGTTACAGACAAATATTGCATTATTTTTAAAGTATCCTACTATTTCTGGAATCTAGATATAAGTATGTTTACTTTTAAGCTTCAGTATTATTTAATTTTAGATTCTAGTATAATCAATTTCGGAACCCATAGTTCAATCATATTTGGTTGACACTAAATTGTTTAACACATTAATCTGTTTATTCAAACTAGCATAATATGATGGACATGTCCATTAATGCATAATCTTCATTCTACTTGACCTCTTGGAATCCAACCCGTGTGTCACGGCAACGGTCCGTCTTCGTCGTAAAGCAAATGTGATCTTATATTCATATTAATTTAGTAAGATTGTCATTACAACTACAAAACTTTCTATTATTAGTATATTATATACTTAGGTCTTAAATGTTATTGTATCAATACAAATAAAATAATCATAATAAATGTGAAAGTTTTTCTTAAAATACATATGTATTTAATAGTGCGTAATAATAATAAGTTTAATTTAATATAATTGACGAAACGTGGGAGTGTACCACATTCCTCTACCTGCCCTCTTAGGGAACTATAACAAGTAGTGTAACACTGAATCTTTCATTACAATTTTATTAAAGTTCACAATTCTAATAAATAAACGTTAAAATGTTAATATCTCTACACAGCTATTTCATTACGTATGATTAATTAGTATTTACCTCGAGTAGGTACATGCTGCATCCCTCTGCCTATTTTTGGGGATGTTACGTTAGGCGTGATGTTATGTAATTAGTGGTTTTAAAAAAAATATTGCAACGCTCATTCCCTGAATTTGTGGCTTCTTCTTCAATGCGAAAATTTAACAATTTTTGAATATTTTTTAAAAATAATTATAAAATACGTAAATAAAAGAGATATTATATTAGTGTGATTCACCTGATATATTTATATATAATAGGTTTCTTCAAGTAATGTCATTTTACACGTTTAATTCATGTAATAGCTAAGAGTATGTAAATAGGTATATAATTGTATGATGATGATGATTATTTAAAATCTTATATTATCTAAAACACAGTCGATAGTCCAATAACATAAAATCGATTTAACTCACCTGTTATCGAATATACCTGTCACTATTATATTTTTAGCTGCAATATGTAAAATTCTCATCGATGAACATGCGTCTCTTCCTGCAACTAGTCGAAGTACGGATGATATTCTACCACGCTGCCCAAATGCAGATTGGACCAATCACATGTTTTTATTACCCTCTGTAGAATGTTATTTAATTGTCTCTTGCGCCCTCACCGAGCTTCGACGGCAATTATTAAAAGAAAAAACCAGAATCGAATGCTACACGTGCCTTCCGAAGCCCCTCCTCCTTTTAGGCATATTTATTAACATTGACCATCTAAAATATGTGGGGTCAAACTGCAGTATTAACCTATTGACATTTATTACAACTGTCGTTCGACAGTGACTCTCGGAATAGACTTGTGTTCTTTGTTCAATTGCTTTCTTCAACCTATTTCCTTTGCGTATAACGTATCGGAACTGACATCGAGGAAGTGATATGTCATCGTCGATTCTGAGTTAGTGCCACTGTACGAGTTACATAAGGCTTTGTCGTAATAAGAGTTCCGGGTAATGTAGAGTATGTGTATCAAATAATATAATGTATTTGTTTAAATTTTTTAATATGTGTGCATTTGATATAATAAAGTGAATAACTTTTTTAAATATCTAAAGGCATTATATGTTTTTTCTTTACTCATGCGATTATATTTAAGATGTTACGTTGTGGCATTTATTATTCGTGACAATCGTGACTTTACATTATAATTAATAATACTTCGGTTCTGCTATTTATTTTATTATTGTATTAATGAGGATAGTATCAATAATTCAAAATATAACGAAAAGTGGTAATAAAGAAAAAAAAAAATTATTTTTAATAATAAATGTAATAATGTACCCGATGTATGGCAACAGGCGCACCACCTATTCGATAGTGGGGCGAAAACGTATCTGGTGAAACATGGGGGTGTACTACACTCCTCTGCCTACCTCTTCGGGGATTATTACGTTACATAATTGTTCTGTACCGGAGTAGGAAAAGAATACATTTCCCGATCCCGTGCCGATTAAATCCGACAGTGGCTGAGTGTTATAAAGTGCAGTTTACCTAGACACGGCTAAATGTCCTAGCGTTAAGCAGCGTAGGGGTTGCAGAAAATAACGTGCTCTCCGATTCCCAATCTGCATGCCCATGCGTGGGGATCATGGACACATGTCCCTTAGTGGAGGCCTATCTACAGTGGACTCAGATGAGGTGATAGTGATGTAATTGTTCGAAATACACAAACGTTGCATGATTCCAATCGGCCCCCCAATATTTTTCTCAGATTGCACAGAATGAATACAGTTATTTGCCACTAATGTGCAAATTGGAATTACGATACATAGATGACGATTAAATCTTAACTAATGCAATTGCTAGGACAATTTACTTAATTAACTTAATTTAAGCGTACTTGGATATCGCAGTTCAGTTAAGATGCGAAACAAGAAACAAGCGGATATGCGGCCACCTTGTGTGAAAAAGTAAGTAGACTGGAGGATTAAAAGTTTACGTTTCATATTTTAACAAGGCATTATTACACTGAGGAATATTTCACTATGATAAGTACTGTTGTATCTGTTGTACAGAATTCTCCTTTTATAATAAGCGTTGGGTCATAGTAAAATCTGTTCACAGCAATGAACCAGCCGTTGCTTAACACAAAAACATCTTGCTAGTGTGTCCGCGTGTTTATGTGCATGTGTGCGTGAATTTATATATACTCGTAGGTGTGTGTCGTGTACCTGTCAATATTTTCAAGACAGCCATTTGATACTTTGCGCTCTCTGCCTACCCCATAAGATAATTGTTGTGACGATATAATATAATACTACATTAAATGAACAATATCTCTTTCTATGTATCTATAACTCCGCATACTTAAAAGAGACCCATATACAACAGTGGAGCGATAAAAATAATTGAAATTAAAATGTGTAATGTATAAAAAGAATAATGTAAGAAACGGAGACATTTTAAGATAGATTTAGAAATCTTTCATTCTTGTATCACAATATCCTTTTCGTTTAAAATGTGCGTTTTAAGTTTAAATATTAATTGCTATAACGGTGGAAGAAAACATCGTGAGGAAACCTGCGTATCTGAGAGATCTAAATGAAAAATAAATGTTCTCTAAGTCTGTGAAGTCAGCCAACACGCACTTGGCGTAGTTGACTATGGCCTTACCCCTTCCATTCTGAGAGGAGACCCAAGTTCCATTAGTGGAACGATAAAAAGGGCCGAAAAAATAATTCTATAAAGTTTGTGAAGCCTGTTATTCTGCATTTGGCCAATGAATTACAATGTATCTTAAGCATTTCCTGGGAGAACATCCGTATTCAATAGAGGAATGTCGAAAAGGGTTGACGATTATTGTGTTGAAGACAATGATAAATAAATACGAGATTCTCAGAGATATTGTTTGTATAATATTAGGCAAGTGGACCCACTCATTTGTTCTGTCTGATTTACTTGGTTACACCTTAAGCAAATATGAACAAGGTCGCGTCAATACACAAGTGGTCTTCGAAATACTTAATTCGTGTCATGATTATGTATTCAAGGTTGTTCTCAAATACATCAATGAGTTAAACTGAACGGGTACAAAAATGTGAGTAAAGCAGTGTTCGCTGAGTCAAAATGTATATTCGACAAAAATACAGGTAATTTCAGTCTAGAAATACATACATTGATGCGTATTAAACCTATTTTTCTGTGTCACTATACACGTTTATCTGCTGATAAAATTACGCATAGCCCTGACACGATTACTGGATCAATAGATTTGTAAAGATGAGAAACGCCACCCACGTAAGAATGAGGTACGATGCCTGTCTTTAGCTGTTGGAGCAATATCATCTCATAGTAAATGTTCACACAAGCATTCCTTAGACCTTGTAGAAGGCGTTACGAGCGATATTAAAACCTCTACCAAATGAATTGGTCACTGATATGTACACAAATAAATAAGCATTAGAAATGTGTGGTAAGGCAGCGATTACTTTTGCGATAGATTTGCAAAGGCTGTTAAACAGCTACGGTTGATAAAACAAAGGTATGTAAAAGACCGATAGCTTCGTAACAATGCATGGTAATTGCAAAAAAGTGGCCAGTGGAAATTCATGAATGGAATGTCATCGGATGCTGACGTGCATTGCGCAAGGAACATCGAAAGTGACCAAGGGAATATCATCGTACAGTCAGAAGAAACAATAGATATTCTTGCGTTGAAATTGTGCTTAACGCATAGTTTAACTATTTTCATTGTGTTATGTTAGTTTTAATATATTATTGTGTTAGCGATTAAATGTAACAAAAGTAATATAACGTATGTATGTAATCTCCGAATCTGAAACTCACGTTGCACCAGTTACGTTTACGTAACTATGGAATAGGGATGATCGTATGCATCGGGTACAAATTCGGACTCCGGGATACTACTAGGAATTTTAAGTCCGACCCGGAGATCGAACAAAGGGACTCCCGATTGATTGTCGTGCTTTCAACACTCAACCAACGAGGCAATCATTACCAATCGATTAATGATGACTGCTTAATGATTTAAAAAATTGACAAATCGTTGTAGGACTGAAAAGTAGACTGCATTATATCAAATGGGTCCGGTCGTGTTCTGATATCACACTAATTGAAGTGCCATTTCGCGGCTGCTTACTAGCAGACATTGTTACTACGTTAATGCTTTCGTCTACAAATAATCATAAAGATATTTTTTCATGTAGGTTTTTTTTAAACCTAATATACTACAAATCTTGATTAAAATGTTATCAGAGAATATTCTTAGAGCTGAGCCTCATCACGATTGAATTCTGTTTTGAATCGGTAACTTGGCCCGTTATAAGCAAATTGTAGGACCAGTCTGTCCAAGTGCGGCGCTGCTGACCGTACTCGTAATGGGGCTAACGAAATGCCGCCGATTTATTCGCCATATGTTCGCACATTACCGATCTTCTATACATACTGTTGTGTCGAAAGCGAAATCATGTACTTTGTTATGATGATGACCGTTAAACAATGTTTTGGGAATCGTTTTTTGCCTCGTTGAAGAAATATGTTAGATGTTATCATGTTATGTGTAAAGTTGCGAGTTCTAATTACATATTGAATTATGTGTTTATGCCAAATATGTATTGTGAAGTTAGTTAATTGTTAACATCCGGTAAGCTTTGAGTAAAAATTGCTTAATTGTTGAGGATTATAGTGTGTCTTATTCTGAAAATATGAAGCATGATGAAGTAATGCACGAGCATGATGCATGTGTTCTTTAGTTCTCAAATATAGTAGATGAGACTACCCTGTTCCCAAGTTTTGTTCACTGAACATTGATCTAACACGAAAAATTTTTAAAGCGATTATTACAATGTAAAAGCTAAAACATTAGACCAGACTGATTAATTCCCTGCCCTCAAAAATAGTTTCAGCGAATGTAAAAGTTATGTATAATGTATATACTTGTATATATTTTGATAAACAGTAATAACGGCATTTTTGGTCATACAGAATAAATTAGTTCGTGAATTACTGTCTAATGCGTAGTTGGCTGATTTCCGGTAATGGTAGTGCCTTTCAACAAATGTTTACATTTGCACACTGAAATGTTAGCGTTTAATAAAACAATGTATACACACAGCAACCGTTAAGTTGTGAAACGATTAGTCAACGGTTCGCGCTTACTTCGTTCTGAGGCCGCCAAAAATCACAATGGTTACTAATGGGGAAACGCTTTACCGTTTTGTGACATGTCTATCCAAAAACATAATGCGATGATGTCGTGTGATAGGAAAATCCGTATAAATGTACAGTTACCTTACCTTCAATATTATCTTGAAACACTTTTACCTGTCACATAAATTCTTATAATGAAGTCCTCGAAACTGGCGTGGATGTGTGCAGTAAGTGATGAATGTAAAAGAAGCGCACTAGCTCTGCATAAACAAGGGTATTTGACACTTAGCGTCCTCTACTTGCCCTGTAAGGGTTTGGGTGTTATGATGTAATAATATAAATGACGAAACATATGATCTACACATATCTTTATTTTCTTGTTTATAGCGAACACTTTTAGCGACATGTATTTTAGGAACGTACTGCATGGTAAGTAACATCGGTTGACGTCAATTGTGTGGTTCCGTAGGCAAAATTGCCTTACAATAAAAATCGATCGTAAAAATAAGTGAAATGTAAATTATTGTTATGATTACATGTCTATGGGTACAATGTAACATTTTTTTATACCTGCATATGCTAGTATTTGCTTACAGTCTGCTTGATGGAAAGCGGAAACAAATATTAAATATAGGTATATTTTGCAAACAACGGTAATTATGTAGTTATGGATAAAATTAACAATATTTTTACGGCCTCCACTTTCAGTTACAGTATTAAAACAATTAACAGAGCTTGTCCACTCCAATGTTTAGACTGTCTCGACGCCTCACGTGTAACTGAGAGACCACACGAAAGTGTATGTGTGACTATGTATATAAGTGGTTTTTAACTGAATTAATGATTGATATAAATATATGTATATATTTAAATTGTTTAATCAATATCAGGTCTGAATTAAATTTAAATGCATTTCGCTTGTAATCAAATCATGTTATAAACTTGTAATCGTAGTTTGGCAAACCAAACGTAAAATCCTAAAGCTTCTTATAATTTCGAACTTCATTTCCTTCGATATGTGATGTAAGTGAGGCATAACTAAAACGCCAGTCTATTTTGAGCCCTCCATGTAGTGATTCTAGATGGTTTGATAGTTCAAATTCTATTTGCCGTCTGATTATATTCGAATCAGGGAGTCAGGATGCTCAGACGTCATCCGCATATTAATCGTGGCATACTAACTTGGCCTTTATTGCTTTTCGACACTCCTTCACGAATGTACCGAGAATCGTGTACTTGGCACGCAGTGTACATAAAATTGGTTATTGTTTTAAATCATAGAGAGTGTAGAAACAGTTGTTCATGGTCAATGACCCTGATTGTGTATTTGTTTAATTTTCAATCAAACGTAAAATTTGACATGAGCACTAAGATTTAAAACAGAATGTAGTGCATTGGAGTAATATGCTTTAAACAATCACTGATTCTGCTTGTATTTTGTGAAGCGTTCACAGCTTTGATGTTTTATTATATTTTATGCCGTATGTAAATGAGAGGTTACGCTTATACAGGATGCAACCATTCCTCGGGGAAATGCTGATAAATATTGCCGATCACTTCGGTAGTTAGGCAAGATTCGTAGTCGATCAGAGCTACCTATGAACATACTTTATTCACGTATATTTTCCTTTGAAAACTTCCGACCGAGGTCAGAACGCTTTAGGTAATAACGCTCCACATCGGACAAAACATGGGACTGGAGTAGTTGATTTTAAGCCATTATATTTACGCGTGTGATAATATACATATATCACTGGTTACTGTATCAACGCAAACGCTTTGAACCGAAGCAGTAAAACCAGTTCAGAATGACACCGACTCTGTTTGACTGTACCAAGCTCCTGACTCAGGCTCTTGCCGGCGTTACCAGACTTTCTATTACGAAATTATTGTTACTCATTGCATTGCATGTAGGTATACAGACGTAATTTTAGTAATTCTTGCGCGAATACGTACATTCAGTACGAAAACCCGTTTTGCACTGAATAATTGGAATTCGCGCAATGTTGTTCAACATTTGGACAGCGGTTACTTATCTCAGTGGAATTTATCCAGAATTTTAAATTTATTCTTATTCATATCTTTTCAAGGTTAAATTTTATATGTATTTAAACCTTATGCTTTCCTAAATTTGTATATTGCATAAAATCGTTTCGTAACCATTAGGTACTCCCCTAGAAATAGGTACCTATACAATTGAGAAAATAGCATTATTAGAAAAAGGAGAGGAGGAGGAAGCGAAGGGGGGGCGGTTAGAGGTGAGAGGCAAAAGTGGGGGGAGGCGAGTAACGAAATGTTAGTTTTACGTTAACATACGGAATATTTGACTTTTCATTTAATGTAATAATTTTTTTCATCGTGAGTCGTAACACGTACACAAATAACTCATATTGTGAAAACAAAATTGAATTCAAATATACAAAAAAAAACATCGATTTTAAAGTCGTTTTGCAAGTGAGAAGCATTCGTATTCAACATGGCCGACTACTTTTTGTTCAAAATCGATAAATCACTCGAGTATTTAAACTACATGTTTGATTATTAAATTGGTAGTGTATTCATCCATAGATACTCGTAATTAGGGTAATTCGGTAAAAGTCAACAGAAACGAAGAAATAATACTTAATGTCCTATATACTGAATTACTGCATTAATGGATATATGTATTGCAGCATCAATTGTTATTTTAAACACTGGCTATTTTTTACTGAGAAAACATACCTAAATATTAATAGATGCTCAATTTAAATAATATTCAAGAATAGTGTATTTTAGTCACATAATGTTGAATAAATAATTTCAAGATTAATACCAACTTAAAAATCAACGAAATATTACTTAATAAAGAGCCTAGGCTTGCTTATAAATGAACTTACCCATAGCTTTAGCATATACCAGCGTTCGTACGTCGAGCAATACAGGGCATGGTGGACTAAGTGTAAATATCCACATATTGGATTATAGTTTTTGAATTAGTGAAAGTGCTCATTTTGGTAAGATTAGAATGGATAAAACTAGTTTCAAGGACTAAGCTCCAGGATTCTATAATTGCAGCGCAATCAGTGTTCAGTAGTGGGATGATAGTGGGCATAAGATCATTATTATGTTGTAACGCCAAATCCTTTACAGGGTAGGTAGAGCGCACAGACGGTATTTCTATTACATTCATCACTTCAAACACCAAAGATAGCTAGAAAGAAATAAATATGACATTCTAGAATGATCTAGCATAACACGACAACATGCTGTCCAGCGTTATGTAATAGCATTAGCGCTCTATATATCCAATAGAGTTGCTAGGAATAGACTAAGTGCATTGAATACCTCAAACGTAGGTACGTAGGTCTGGCTGAGTCGTTGCGAAAGACTCAATTTGAGCGAAGCGTTCCTGCCACCGGAGGTCTGGCTGGTTTCACAACTAAACACGTTGCGGTCACATATCGATTTATTACACACGACTTCAACTGTTCGTGTACAGCATAAAACCGAGGGAAATATCTCCAATACGGACATTTTTTTTACATTTATAGAATGGCGTCGAATATTTGGAAAAAAAAATGAGTTTCTACGAATTTCAACATTCTTCGACATTGCCTTTCATTCAATGTCTATGTGAACATTTAACTCAATCTCTTTATCGTATTAAAATCTGGCTTACCAATTTGGATTCATATTTGTCATAAAGTTATATAATATTTATTCAGATAATTTTCGTAAAGCACAAGATGTCTTAGTTCATAAGGTCATGCGACATGTATGTATATAATTCGAGAAGTATAAATGAGGCTGTTTCTTGATGTTATCATTTGACTAACACATCTGAGACCAAACCGTGGGAAACGTGTTATAAACAAATAATAATAGATTCGTACAAATTATATTGGGATAGTACAAATTATATAGCAGTGGATTACGATAGGTTGATGATATTTATAAATGATATACATGTATTATAATAGTGGACACAAATAACGAAGTTATGCTTCCTATCATGAAAATTGCTTACAATCATACATTACATTTTCCTGTAACACATTACACTTCATTGCAATATTACGAGCACACTTTCATGTCATCACGTGCTAACCAATCATCATGTTAGTGGAAGATGCATAGGAGACCACTTTATTTAAATGAACTAATTATCGATTTTAGTTTCCAGTCTCCAACGGCCACTGTCATGAATATTTTATAAGTGAAAAGCGAGTTCCAACGGACTGCAGTTCTATTCCGATGTTTCAATGGTTGCGAATGATCTAGAAATGTTATTAATAGTCAGTAAAGTATCGATTCCTGTATCTAACCAAAGAAATAGCATTGAATACTGTATTTTATGATTTCAGTATGATTATAATAAAGTATTAATTATTATATTGATATGGAATTTCGATATATTTTTATCCTCCATCAAATTATTTTAGGGATCAATTTAATAAAAAACCCATATAAGACTAACTACGGCTTTCAAATTGTTCGAAATGTTTTCATTGTGAATTACAAAAAATCTAACCAGCGTTTTGGAGGTTAAAACGAGACATATATTAAAAGAAAAAAAAAAGTAACTTCACGCCTGTAATCCCCGTAGAGGTAGGCAGAGGAATGTAGAACATTCCCACGTTTCACCA
>DWDW01000423.1:0-15033 GCA_018245635.1 Mimoniades versicolor eupheme | reverse complement strand
TGAAACGTGGGAATGTTCTACATTCCTCTGCCTACCTCTTCGGGGATTACAGGCGTGAAGTTACTTTTTTTTTTTTTGCTGTATATCCTCTAGATATGTCTTGCCGAGCACGAACTGGTGGGAAACTTTTCAATCTATTGTTTAAAGATTCATATATTATATTATTTTTGTTGTCCGATTTGCTCCTGGTACTCTTGCTCGATAGTCTCCGGCAATGCATGTGAACAGCCAGCTCTTTTTATATTTCAATAACCGATAGCATAAGATAAACTACACTCACCAAGAGCGGCGAGGATACCAGCCGCCCAGAAGACTTCTCCGCACAATGCGGGGAGGAAAAGCAGCCCGCCCATTCTGCTTCCGAAGGAGTCCTGCAGCGGGTCCAGCATGGTGATGTAGCCTTGCTTTCGCATCGGATTCGCGAAAAATATCCCCCCTGTTAAATAATAATAAAATATTATGGCAGAAGGTTCTATTAACACAATTACACAAGTTACATATTGCCCTCAATAAAGTTGGCAGAAACTCATCTCAACCAGAACCATATAATGTTTGATCAAATGGTTTCACCTTAAACAGACGTAAAGGTTTAGATTTGCATTGGACTTTGACCATTTTTACAATCCTTGCAGTATTTCGGTAATTACTTTTCTTCACAATAAGTTTATAATCCACAATCACTGCATGTTATTTGTGTCGTTATACGAATTACAAGACAACGGTACACTACAAAGTTATTTTTGTAACAATGGGGTGGAAACCATCAAGAACTTGAATACCAAGAGGTATTGTAAAAGCAACAAAAAAAATACTCAAATTAATTAAAACATTTACGTAAAATCACGCCTATAATCCCTGAAAAAGTAGGCGTAGGAGAGTAGTACACTTCCACGTTTCATCTATTTACGTTTATTTCTACACTGAATCGAAATCTTTTTATTCTTGTTCTTTTTATTTCTACTTTAAACTTACTGTTCGTAGCATCGAACGTAATATCACGCACGTTATCCCCGAAGGGGTAGACAGAGCAGTGTAGTATACTTCCAAGGTTCCACCAGTTACGTTTACGTGTTTTTTTATATAATATGGAAGTAGCAGACGAACATGCAGTCCACCTGATGGTAAGTGGCTACTGCCAACCATGGACATTTGTAATCAACCCCAGATAAGATTAGATTCCTATCTTAGGTCGACCACAGATGCGCCGCTATCCCTGAGGACTAAGCTGGAATGCCTCGAAAAAGTATGTGTCCCTTACCACACCCTTCAAACCAAAACACAGCAGCGCTTAATACTGCTGTTATAAGGCAGAAATAGGTGTGGCGGTGGAGCCGCCGGAGTCGAACTATCACTTTTAACAGGTACCACTATGGAATAGGTGGTGAGCCTATTACCATACACTTGGTACATGTCCAGACCAGACAGACCAGACCCCGGGCCACTACTAGAAAATCTAAATTATAAACATTTTCTAGTGCCCGACCTGGGAATTGAACCCAGGACCTCCCACCACGACGTACGTGCGTATAGCCGGATTAATTCTCAGTCATAAGGAACAATTCATTGAAAAGTTTTTGCAATAACATTGAAATTAAGTATGCTTCGTATTGAAAGGAATTATATCCGAAAGGGCAACGGCAATTAACTTCATGGCACGCGAAGCAATTTTAATTACACCTGGTTACGTAATTGAGTCATGAGCTATATTATAAATAGAGCCTCACGAGAGATCCACTTAGTAGTCTACAAATATATGTCAAGAGATTTTTTAAGGTAAAGTGGCAGAGGGATTTCTAACCATGCATTTGAATTTTATAACGGTAATGCCAAATAAACGCAACCCAACTCAACTGCTACAACTGCATTGGTATTCCGTACCACATTCGAATATGTATTAGGTACCTATACACTTTGGAACATTCTGAGAAAAATTGGGACTACATAACAATAAAAGTTGAGAAACATTCGCAGAAAGTAACTGATACCTTTAAATATATTTCAAAATGTTATCGGAACCTCCTGCTATATCAGATGTCACCTTGTTTATAGATCTTTTCTCAATTCCTTTCATCATCATCATGTGTTTCAATCGTTTGGACTCAGTTGTTTAGTCGAAATTTCGAAAAGCTCAAAGGTTTCTTTTATTTTATGCTGATAAGAGAATTTAAAGCACACATCATGATACGATTGTTTAGTACAGATGATTAAACTAATTTGTATCAGCGGTATTGGGTAAACATTTAATAGATTTTTTACCATTACCAATACACGTCTTCAATCTTATTTCCAATGTATACATGTCTCTCATACCACTTCTAATGTAACTCTTGAAAATAGTATTGAAAACGATAGTTACAATATTTAATTTTTGTTGATGAAGGTATCATAAAAGAAGGGAGAAGTTTGTTTATATTTCGATGGAGTCTTTCTTTATCAACTCTCATACAACAACTAATTAATTTTACATTAATATCTGACAATTATGTTGTTTTTTTATCGTTTTCTAGTCATAGCCCGGAGTCGGGATATATTCCCTGTGTATGGAAATAGACTAACCACCGATTCCATAGTGGGACGCAAACGTAACTGATGAAACGTGGGAGTGTATTCTCTTCTGCCTACCTGTTCGGGGTTCACAGGCGTGAGTTATGTTTACTATCTTTAATTGTCCACACAAATAACCCATTTAATTATCCATGCCATACAATCAGTTCTCGCCAATGTCTCCTACATTTGTTTCTCATTCAACCAAATCAATCGATACCTAGTATTGCTATATACAAGTACCAAAGAAGAACGTAAATATATATACCTATATATAATATAATCACCCTGTCCCCAGATCAGATAATTACACACTGAAAGTTCTAACAATGACGGTGATATTATTCATTTTTATTGAGTAATTATGTATTTATACAAAGAAAAAACTGAATACGTACCAAAAACTAGGGAGAGAGCATATCCAAACGGTGCCTGGCACCAAACTAGTCCGCTTGTGTATATGGCCTCAGCCGTGCCATTGATGTAGCCTCCGCCTACCCAGGTCGCTGCAAAGAGTCGCTCAGGATCATTAATCACTGTAACACATTCTTTGGATTTTAAATATAGGTATATGAATATAAAAATGAGCTATAATTAGCTATTCTATAATTAGTAGTCATTGAATTCCTTTGCCTTCCAGTCATCTTTCATTTCATTTACGAGTGGCAGTACAAGTATTTACATTGTCGGTATAGATACCGACCATGTAAATACTAGGTACCTATATATCTTGCGTCCCAATAGGTCCTGAGTCCATTACTAATAATAGAAAATAATTTTATAAATTGCTGCTATTTTGTTTGGGCTTTAGTTAATGTGACCACATCCAATGTACTTACCTGTCATGGTAAATATGCCTACGAACAGGCCGATGGAGCGGCCGGCCAGCATCACCTCTTCCTCCGAGTCATTGCCGGCCGGTTTCTTGCGCCCCGCCCAGATGCCCACGGCCAATATCAGCACGTAGAAGAGGATGATCGAGATCACGCCCGCTATGTTTATCATCTTTACTTCTCAAATGTACCTGGTGCAAGGACATCATCATATTATAGGACGACCGAATGTCATAAAAGTTTGTTGAAATAGAGACCTACGGAATTGATTATGGAGAAAAAAATCTTTGTATTACAAAAATACCCCTGAATCATGTAATCGGTTTTTCTTATTCACTCTCAATGCAAAAATATTTAAGCTACCTAGGAATTATGGTAGAAGTTAAATTCTGTATTATGCATGAAAGGTAAAGTTAGCTTCATTTTTAATCTCTGGGTCATAAATGATTAACGAAGATCGTTTTAAGTATGCTTCTATGGGTTCCGTAATATTTTACTACATATATAACAAGGAAACATTAATGTTAACGGTTAGGCGATTAAGTAAGTTAAAGCCAAAAAATTGTAACTATAGGGCTTCGTAATTAACACACCTATGGAGTTTCTTTCGCCGCATCTTCTCCATAGCAGGTATTTATCGAGGCGGTGGTAATTTCATTTGACGTACAAAAAGTGTTCTAAGCAAACAATTTTGAATAAATGCCATTTGAATTTAACTAAAGCATGTATAACCTACGATCCACTTGAAAAGTGCTGTGACTTGGTACATCAATCAATAATAATTCAAAATACAATATTATATGCACAGTAACTTGCTTCCTTATGTTACAACCCGTATATTAATACAAAGCTTCTTATCTAACTCACATTTCAATATTCATCTCGTGAGTATTACTATTTCCACAGTCTAAATCACGGATAATTCACTAATTAGGACCCACCTGTTTAGAGAAACACCTCTCCGATTTAAGCCCTCCGCAGCCCCTCACGCGCTGCTAACGCCTTATCGTCAAATTACATTCGTACAGACGGCAGTAGAAACACGATTCTTCATAAAATATATTCATCTAAATATAGCACTACTGATATGTCACTTGCTCGCAATCGTTGCTTTATCCTATCGAGACGATCTCGAGTTGCGTCGATGAGGCGTTACATGTTAGGCCTGGTGCCAGTGCAGCTGTCTCCCCACCGGAGGGAGGTTTTCTGCGAAGGGCTATTTCTAGTCCTAAAGCTTAGCCCGCACATGAGCGCGCATTCCCCCGGCCATAGACATCAAAACTATTGTCCTTTGCCGCGTTACGTAACCCGTCGTGTCCACATTCTACTAGCTCACGTGTGCGATGTGACAGGTCGTAGCGGCTGAAGTCGGGCGGTGAGGTGCGCCGAGCCAACTTAATCGATCCCTTGACGTCATTGGCCGCGACCCGCCTTCAGCGCGCATGCCCCGAACCTCCCACTCGTCCCTCCTACCACGCTACAAACAAAATTCGCTAAGGTTATCATACATTTCACCCTAAGTATTATAGTATCACAAATTCTCTCGAATCGCTTGTTCCATGGATCGTAATCTACGACAAAACATACATATTTAGCCGAATCGGGTGGAGGAGTTGAAACCGTAACTGAATAGTACATGTTCACAGTCCCATTGACAAATTGATTGACGACAGCCACCATAAGGGCATCGTCTGTAGGATAAAAATAGTGACAAGCCTCGAAAACGGAACTACCAAGGAGACACACCAGTCAGAAACCAAATGATACACAAATGTTGTCTCCCAAAGCCGGAACTTGCACCTTTCACTTCCAATTAGTGATAGAAATTTCCAAAATAAATGATTATCTACTAACAATAAATTTATTGTTATTAATTACTCAAATCTGTTGAGTCATAACTATTCAAACCGGACGTTACGTCATTGATGGGACTAATATGAACTCTGAACCATCAGTTCCCTAACAGTCGTTTAACTTGGAAGATTTTACATTAAATGTTGGCAAACGGACACCAATTCAATCTGAGGTGGAGAAAAGAACCATTGCAACAACCATTGCAGCATTTATACTTACCAAAAATTAACACAGTTCGTCCGAGGATACATTGAGAAATACGACTGTGACATGGAATTCCAAAAATATAGATACAAATAGAAAATCGCAAAAGTTACTTCACAGAACCATAATTATTGAAGGTTTCATGTGTGCATTCGTACGAACCATTACTGTTATAATTGAAATTTACGTACACGTAAAATTTCGCAACTATGTAACATAAGAGTTACGTCGTTAAGTTTAACAAGAAAGTTGAACATCCAGGGATTTCTCTACAACATATAAAGTTACTCAACTGTTTATCATTACAACAATAGGACCGAATTGTGTACATACATACATATATAGTAGTCTTATATAGTGAACGCACTAAACATGTCCACATGTCCGATGTAAATCTCTGGACATGTGGGGAACACTGACTTACAACGCCTCATACGCCGTGCAATAATTGTTCATCGGATTGCAGCATCGGAGCATGCTACATTTGAGATTAATCGTAACCATAGGACCAGCAGAGTATAACTCTAAGTGGGTAATAAAAAAATACTTTTCATTTCACCTTTTTATTATTAAGCATAGTAGCGGATGTTAATTTTATATGTCTAGGTTTTCACCTTGAATTTGTATTTATAATTTAGTTAATAACGTAATATGACGCGTCAATATATGTTGTTTTTTAAAACACATTATTCTTTAAAGATCTAGAATATAAGCACTTTTAATTTTGTGCATAATATTGACATAAAAATGTCTGAATAAATGAGAGAGAGAAGAGAATACGTCACGTGATCGGAAAGTGTGATCAGAAACAGGTGAGAGCTTATTTCTTGAGCATTTTTGCTAAATGATTTGTGCTAGAAGACAAGAGGGCATAGTCATTTTCTAGCCAAGCGTTCAATCAATCGCAGGCCTATTACTACATATTAGAAAAGAAGAATATTGTCCTGTTGAGTTCATGTTTTTTTTTCAAAGTAAGTCATCGTAACATTATATGTTTTGGCTGTGATACTAAAATTACCAGAAAATTTTAAACAAATACACTCAGCAACGTTCGTTTGCTAGAATAGAGTTTGATAAAATTGAAAGATTTGAAAGGATTAGAAAGAATTGAAAGGTATGATATTATAATCTATTCTCTACTTTTCAAACTTTATTTTTCGCGCAGTAATAATAGTTTAACATCCGAAGCAACTAATGCAGTAACAAAATAGTGACTATGTATTCCATTTTCAATTTAGACAACAATTATTACGTTACTTTAAATTTATCTGTCAATCCGTTGTCAAAACATTACTATGTCAATTGGACATTGTATATTCAGTAAACGAGAGTTCTCCTAGCGTTTTTGACATCGTCCCAAAATTTTTCAAGTAATCATCTTAAAAAAAAATACTACGGAGTGTAGTTAATGCAATTATTCGCCCTTTTCAAGAGAAAAATTAACTATAACAATTAATTAAAATGCATGACACGGTTAGTCCAGCCATATATTTGTAAAAGGTCACGAACTGAATAAATTGTACTCAAACGACTTTAATATTTAGTCGTAGTTGATCGATCGCATATTGACGATCAGCTAGATAACATCTTCACCTTGCACCTACGTAAGGATATTACGTATCCTACATACAATTACTTAATAACGTATTTTTTTAAAGACTGAAAATATCAAAAATCGTAAAAGGATACCACAGTCTTAACTCTATCATTCTAACATTCGTTTCCAACTCCAATAAATGAAGTGAATTTCAAGTATGAAAATCAAAATTTTGTGCTTTCTCATATTCAACTTATTGCTTAGGTATAGAGATTGTCTCTCGATACTTAATGGTACATGAGACTTGTAACTGTATTGCTTCGGTTTGACATGCATTCATTATCCTCACGAGAAACACTAATGTTTAAATAAAGAACAAATCTTGTTAAATCACAATATAATCACAAATCAAATCGCGCCGCAGATACTTCGGCTAGCCAATGTATGGAAGACTTGTAATAAAATCCGCGCGGCGGCATTCCGCGTAGGACTGAACCTGTGGGACTGGTATCGTCCGCTGGACCCCGATGGCAACTCTCTTATATCAGGTACTTAATACCCGTTGCTCTCATATGAATGAATCTTCGTTCTTGTAGTTCAGCACTTCCAGAATTAGTTTCCTGTCCGAGAGACTACCTATGTGAATTTCAATGCGTATATTAGAACGGGAAGTTTTTGTACATTCCTTTGTATTTAATTGGTAGCTATAGCACTTCTGTTATGTGACCGCAATATATTTGTGTAAACGTGAATTGAACTTAAGATAATATATAACCTCAATTATTGTTCTATAATGTAGCATCTGTGGGAAAATAAAACTACATATCATGTCGTCGATACAGCATCATGAACAAAGGCCGCTTTATTCAATTTTTGTATCGTTTGCGCTTGGTTGTTAAAGTTTGACGTCACAGGATAAATAAGAGCACCTATCTATATTGTAACTGCCACGTTTTATTTAATTTCATGACCACCACTAAATATTACTTAGCACTGCAGGTAATTAATCGTTATGAAGAACCATATCAAACTTACACGTGTTTGACAGAGATCGCACTGGTACTATCATTTTAACCCCTAAACAAGTGCTTGATTCTTATTAAGGCCACACACTAATCCAATAACATAATTTCGTTTCTATGTACTATGGTAGTGACGTAAAAGTTATAATATTTACCTTTTTCATATACATATAGGCACAACTTTTTCTATTTCTCTAAGTTAAAGATTGTGCGCTAATAACTTCAGAGTCAAAGTTCGTGTCGGTGCTGGCGGGGCCGCTGCGCGCGGTCGTGGGTCTGTCGGACGCTGAGATCTCGCAGCTGGCTGATTACTTCAGGGCGCAAGATGGCCGCGTGCTCTACCACCAGCTCTGCCAAATCATTCACGGTGAAGGTAGATCGTTTTAAATATGTAAAAACGACAGTGAGATTACCTGTTCCTTCTGTGTCTTTCCTACTTTGTTTTATATTATTGATCTACCATATAAAATAAGAAACAACGTTAAAAATATTTTTTGCTAACAATATCTGGCGTATTTTTAAAACAACCGATATCAATGTAAACGAGGATCAGAAACAAGATGCACCTAAAAATAAGTAATCTAATTCTTTTATGAAAAGATTGTGATTGTTAAATAAACGTAACATCACATCTGTAATCCCCGAAGAGGTAGGTAGAGGAATGTAGTACACTCCCACTTTTCACCAGTTTCGTTATACGTCCCATCATAGAATAGGTGGTAGCCTATTGCTTCCATACATTGGGCACAAATCCAGACTCCTAGGAATTTAAAGTTAGAAAAATATAATGGTAGATATTCGACCTGAGGATCGAACCCTGAATGATCGAACTGGGCTGTCGCGCTTAAAGCCACTCGACCAAGGAGGTGTTAAAGGTGTTGAATGCTTCTCCTTACCCATGACCTTTTGCGTTTAAGATTCTCAAAATAAAACTATTTTTAGTCCCCAGTTACAATTCGATGCAATACTGACTTCCTTTTGTGTCGTAGAAGCAACGTTTCACGTATGGTTTTTCGGTTTTCCATTTGCCTGTCATTCTATTTATGTGGCACCCATTTTCCACACTTTTGCATTTTCCTATAGCTTTTAAACGATTAGAAATTGTTTGTTGTGTAACGTTTAACATTTGTGCCATTTGTTTTTGACTTAAGTGTCATCTTGATACAATATTGCTTGCAATTCGTCATCTTCTAACTTTTTGGTGGTCTTCCCCGGTCTTTATTTCGCACATCAAAGTCATTATATCTGAACCCTTGAAACTATCTTTTATATGCTGCTTTCGATAGGGCATGATCACCATGAGCCTCGACAAGCATTTGATGCGACTCCGTAGCACTTTTCTTCAAATGAAAAAAAAAATTAATGCATTCCGCAAATCATCATTTTCCGGTACAAAATTCGTCATTTTTAACACAATTAAAAATGATATTATTGTATTGCCACTTTACTTTATTGTATTGTTACTTGATGCATATTGAATATGTTTGACATATGTCATACCAATCAAATAAAAAAAAATAAGACTTGTTCACAACAAATATTCCCTATCGTTACATTTGTCCTCGTATCTTGATGCTCACTTCATACCAGTACACCTAAGTACTCCTCTATGTAACGTCTGTGGCTGCCACAACATCAAGCGATCAACGTTAATTGAAGTCCTTAAAAATATTTAATATATACATAAATGAGAATTTGTTACATGGACAGGAATTATTGAACGGAAATGAATTGATGTCTATTTTAAACAGTATATAATATTAGGTAATGGGATTAAATGTATGATTATTCTTTAAATTAACAATATAATAGCATTGTGTAACTTGAAGGAATTATAATTATATGTATTTTTCTATGAAATTCATGAATCAGTACCGTCAAATTCCTTGTAACGAGGATGAATATGTTATACATCATGCAGTAGAAATAAGAACAGTGTTTAATTCTACTGACACGAAAAATGTGGTCATCAGATGCGGGTGGGCGCGACAAGACATCAGCGGAATGCCTTCTGGACGCGTGTCCGCCGCCGCCCGAGCCGGCCTGCCACACGCTCGACGAATGGCAGCTACGCCGATTGTGCTGTCTCCTCGCCACTATCGCGCAAAGGAACATACCACTCAAACCATACTTTCAGGATTACGAGCTGGTTGGACTATTTTTAATTTGCATCAATTTCGTACGACATATATCTTTATTATTATTGCTGAGGATCTCGTCTAATCTTTCGAATACTGGAAGCATAATATTCTATGATGGTCTAATGAGTATCTTTTTCCTATTCGATTGTAGTCAACATAATTGGCCCAGCGGTCACCCTAGCACTTCAAGGATATCTGTTAAATACTCAAGCTTCGAATACCTATAGCACTTAGTACTAAAACCGTTGCGTCGTGACGTACCATGCGTGATTAATGCCATGTAAATTAATAGTACATTTGCACGTAATTTTCAGGTAGCAAAAAACGATGGGCGTATAACTTTTGCGCACTTTGCGCGCATTTTACATTTCATTGGCATCATCGTGTCTCCAGAAGATTTCAACTTGCTGGTGCGCCGATTCATAAAAGACTCATATACGTTAGATTATGTAGAGTTCCTGAAAGCTGTGGAAGCTGTAAAGAAAGAAGGGATCAGAGGGCTAGGAGTGGTAAGTTAAAACAAAAATTATTAGTTACTGCACTGACTTACTGATTAAGGTAAAAAAAACTTCTGAGGCGAAGTCCAAGTACGATTTGTAATTTTCTTTGTACTCCTCATTTTCATTTGTCTTTTCCAGGCATACAATAATCCAAATGCCGTGATAGACACCAGCCCGCCAAAGCTTCCGCGACCAGAGATCGACGCGGGCCTATCGGCGGCAGCGCTCGGCGGAACAGAGGTGTATCATCCTGCGCTTCAACCGGCCCCACCCTCGCGTGATTTGCTCGACCTCATGCTGCGTGTGCAAGAGTTCGTAATGCAACGCCGTGTCCGAGCTTCTGAATATTTCAGGGTAATTAATTACACTGGCAGCTTGTGATGTTGAGTATTCTCAAACATATTAATATCACCATGCTAAGAGACTCATGTATGTGTTATGACAAATAAAGTTCCTTTAAACTGATCATAGTCATCAGACTATCTCAGTCCACTCTTGGACATAGGCCTTCGCTAAAGAGCACCATCGCGCCCTATCGACATTGATAATCAAAAATCATTAACATAGTCCTAAAGATTAGCTCGCTGAAGTGCCAATGTGCTGGGCATACCTGCCTAAAAACTGATAATCAGAAACACTCTTCGACAAGATGGGATGACGATATTAATATGTAAGATAGATTTCGTCACAATATCATAGTCTAGTTAGACCAACTTAAGGACATCGAGAGAGATACTAAATATACTTGTACAAAATCAGGACTATGACCCGCTAAACAGCGGGCGGGTGTCACCACAGCAGTTTCGGCGTGCGCTGGATGCAATGGGACTAGGGTCCGTGCTGACAAACCGCGAGGCGCTCTGTGTCATACGCCACTACATTGATCCCAATGACTCCGAACGCGTATGCTGGAGGACCTTCGAAGATGATTGCGACCAGGGTAACAAAACCAAATAAATATTACTGCTATCTTGACACAGTAATACTTTCAGAGATAATGGTCAAATATCTTACGAATTAAATTACCTAAGAAGATAGTCCGAGGATAATGTATAAAGACGTCATTGGAATCGTTCACAGTGTTCACGATAAAGGAGCTAGAGAAACACCCCGACTTAAAGCCGGGCGCAACGGCGGCGGCGCTGGCCGAGCTGCCGGCGCTTGGCTCAGCGGAAGAGCGCGGCACGCCGTCAGCCGAGGCGCTGGACATAGCCGCCGCCGCGCTGCTGCGCTTGCGCACTACCTGCAGAGAGCGTTCTATCGACCTGCGCCCTGCCTTCGGCGATCATGATCGGTAAACAATAAAACATGCATACATATTTGATTTTAATATAACAAAATTAAACTAAATTAAACTATTTTATTACGTTCTTATTGCTTAAGTATTTGTTACTATCTCTAAACAGCTACATCAAAACATAGTGCTTGTGTAAACAGGCATAACAACGGGCACGTGTCTCGCGCAGACGTGCGGCGCGCGCTCTCGCGTGCGGGCGCGCTGCTGCCCATGGAGCAGCTGCGCGCGATCGAGGCGCGCTACACCGACAGCTGCGGCTTCAGTTACGTGGCAATGCTAAGAGATGTATGACTTTCTTAATTTTTTTATAGTAGGTACTATAGTCCAGCGTTTAGTAGCGATCGCGCTTTAAAGAACGCGCAGTTGCGTCCTAGGTTGGACATCATAAGGATAACCTAGGAATAACCTATTTATGTAATTTGTGCTTGCCTAATATTTTGATGCTCGCTAACAATAAAGCTTTAAAAAGTACAGAATCTATATAAATTAACAGCCTGGTCAGTAACGGATATATGTTATAAATTCAATTAGAATAGTGCCTACAGCTAAAAGGACGATGCTAGCTTCTTTCTACTAATGTAATGATATCATATAGTGTAAGTTGGGTAGTGGGACGAAATAAAAGTGGTTTGGCATGACTCGCAGCTGGACGTACAGCCGGCGGAGAGCGCGCACCCGGCCGCGCGGCCCGTCGCGCGTCGCGCCGCTCCCTCGGCAGACCTCAGCGGTCAGACGGATATCGTGCAGATACTCGCCAAAATTAAGGGCAAGGTATACCACCATAGCATTCTCCTCTGCCGGTCACACCTTAGACCTCTGGTGAAAAGAGGACTATTCAATATAAAATATTAAATGGTAAAATCAAGCTTATTATTATTTAAAATTTTAAGTTTGTTTTAGTACCTATCCTACCTCCTACTCCGGATGGTTTGAACTAAAATCCTGAAATGCACATTTTTTGTTAAAAGTTACCTTTCAAAATTAAATATCACTTACTGTATCAGTGAAGGAATACATCGCAAGGAAACTTGCCTCATATAATATTCCTACCCATAATTTTCTTTGAAGCGTGTGAAGTCTGCCAATCCACACTTAGCACTTGTCATTCCGAGCTCTAAAATGACCGTCATATGTTTAGATTTTGTTACTTTGATGGCGAATGTTTGGGATAGGTATGATTTGTAAGTAGACATGCCTTCCTAGTTGCTCCTCACATTAGAAGATCGTTATAAATAACTCTTGGGTACTGTCTCTATCACCAAACAGATTCAGACTAACAGAACAAAATAATAACATTTTAGCTAAAATCGTGTAGTGTTTTTTATAGCTTGTAGTCTTATAATAAACGGTTGGGTGCACAGATGGTGCGCGAGGGTGTACGCCCGCGCGAGTTCCTCCAGCAGTTCGATCCGCGGCGGGAGATGGTCATACCGCGCGCGGACTTCTACCGCGGCCTGGGCGCCGCTGGCCTGCCATTGACGCCTCTCGAGATGGACACGTTGTGCGAAGTGTGAGTACCTATTACAACATTGGTTGTTTATATGTACATATTAAGCTTTTTGGTAGTAACTGGCACCAGCAAGGACACAAAATTCTGTCGTTACTTGTAGTTAGCTATATTTAATATTTTTTTGTAGTTATGTAGTCATCTTTGGGGTTAATTAGTAGTAGTAATCTTAGTAGTTAATGTGAGTGTCCGTGCAGGTTTGCGGCGGCGGGGCGGCGGCGCTTCGTGGAGTACGAACGGTTCTGCAGCACTGTAGGCGAGGCGGTGGCGCCTCCTGGGCTGGAGCGCGCGCCGTTGCTGACGCCGCTGCCACACGCACCCACCGCCGACTCGCCGCGTAACTTCCTCAACTTCGAGGAGCGCAGTATCGTGTCCGCAGCGCTGGCGAAACTTGCTAACTACCCCGACCACATATCCAACATCCTCCAAGTGTTTAAGGTGCACCTTTATTGTCGTTTGATCTTATACTATTAGATATATACCGTATGTATTCTAAGTACAAGGTGAACGTCATTCTGACTTGAGATAAAGGTGATTATAAATTACTGATACTAGTCATCATCAAACGTGACTGAAGTAGAACCGACAGAATAATCCTACAACTCCAATATATATCTATGTTATTTACAAGCTCATTAAGTTTTTATTTGTATGTATGTAGGTAAAGCGGAAATAACGGTTGATATTTTAGATGTAAGAGTATTGATAAGCGAAGGTACACAGGATGCGGACCAGGCCCGCTGCGGGACGGTGTGCAGCGAGCGCACGGAGCGAGTGCTGGGCGCGCGCGGCCTGCTCACCGTGCTATCACCCCGCGAACGCCAGCTGCTCTACAAATGCTTCGGGTTCCCGCGAGGCTGTCGCGACGAGGTTCCAGCCAACAATATATTCAATTCACTCACACAGTGATTCCTCACGAAAGTACATAAAGTAAAACACACCAATTGCGGTCATTTTATCGATTCGAACTTTTAACTCCCTTTCAAAAAAAATCTATGCTCTATCCGTATCCTTGCAATCCATCTAAAATGAAACCAAGTTCTACATTATCTCCTTGTTATCAGTTTATTATCTCTTTGTTTTTGTAATATCTACATTTAATTCCTATTATCCATATTCCTCACTATTATTATTCATTATTGTATGCTCCACTGCATTTTCTTTATTTCCTAAAAACGTATAATTTTTATGTGGCAGCAATAAAATGTTTCTTTATATTATTACAACTGTTACTTTATACAGCAGTGACTTTATACTACCGTGCACCACACCGCAGTTACTTTTTGTGGAGCAACATTTCCCAATGTTATTAGCAACACCGGATAGCAATAAGTTATTCATTGTCAGTAAATGTTGCCGTGTTAGTATACGTTAAGCAACGTTGCTCTAACAATGGATAACATTGTTAGATAATGTTAGCTCAACAATGCATCAAAAAACATACGTCGTGTTTGGTTGTTGTCGAAAGTTATTGTTTGTTATATTTTGTTAATTTATGTTGTTGGCGGTATGGACGGGTGAGCAACACTCAACAATTAGTAACAAATAGTCACAAAAGTTAGAGATTGTTATTTAATGTTACCTTGTTGGAAAA
>DWDW01000422.1:0-15035 GCA_018245635.1 Mimoniades versicolor eupheme | reverse complement strand
AACATTCCCACGTTTCACCAGTTACTTTTAAGTCCCACGATGGAATAGGTGGTGAGCCTATTGCCATACACCGGGCATTTATCCAGACTCCGAGCCACTAGTAGAAAATCTAAATTAGATAATGTAGTAGCGACCCGACCCGGGATATGTTACACCAATGAAAATTAACGTTAACATATACAACTATAAAAACAATTACCCAACAGTCGGCAACCGAACATCTTGCGCGTCAATATTTGACCAGGAACACAGTTGAGCAAACCACTAGCATCGCAGCAACAAGGGCAAACACGGGCCCGCGTCGTACACATTTGCCTAAACACACAATTAGGTTTGTTGCAAATACATATCGTATTGAACGGTAATGTAATGGATATATCCTACACTGTTGGTATTACTTACGAATAATATACGCAAAATGAAAAGAATTAGGATTAAATATGTGTATAAACACTTGAGGAACGATAAGTAAGTACATATTTTAATACAGTTCCGCACACGGCTGTCAGATTTCAAACTAAGCAACGCCTGTGCTGTGGTAATCATGCACCTGATATACTACGTAGTATATATTTTTATATATTTATACTCATAACACCATTATTTGTCCCACGTGATAATCTGACCCTCAGGTAATCATCTCCTTACACTATATTTTTTAGGGGCGTCTGGCAGGGGGTTGGAACTGTACTAAGCGCATGGCAATGGACGACATGATTTCTTATATTATTACGAAGAAAATATAAAACAATTGAGCTTTATACTACACTGTAGAAGATTATACTATAAGAGAAAATTAGAAATTATAATTCTGACTAAAAGCATCAAGCACACAATATCAATATTGGATATACCTACATATGAAAATCTTATCTAGTATTTCCAATATTATTCAATTTCCTGTACAAGTACATACTTAGAGATTTGAAATAAACCTCTCACAATAAGCTATGAAAGCCTTTCATCGTGAGTAAACATCCTATTTCGCGTAATATTGGATGCGTTTATACGTACTTTTATTCGCCTTCCAAGCTCCCACGCTCCATGTTAACTTAATGCTATTGCAGTGAGGCATCTTGAATCATTGTTATATAAATAATACTAGCCACCCCTCTTTGTTGTTACCAGAGTCTTTTTTATCATGTTGTGCCTGTATAAAAAAATCTCTAGTCTTCCTACTTTAATACGTAGGTTTATACTCGTACATAGAAGAAACATAAACCTAAATTATACAATGTACGATAACTAGTTGACCCGGCGGACTCCGTACCGCCTTTCAAGGTGTTGTTTCTTTATCCTTTTTTTTATCCAAAACCTATCCCAGACAATTCTGAACAAAGTTGGTAAAGATATCGGTGCTCAATCTCTTAGCATTTCAGAGTCTATAAAGAATAAACAAACAAACATTGATTTTTATATTGATTTTTATATAGGTATACATATACCTGACCCAGATAGATGGTAGAAAAAAATAAACTCACTGTGCGAGGATGTGATTTATTTATGAGGGATAGAGATAGGGACTGTTTGTTTTTAGTTTATTATAATTGCACCGGTAGACGCCTGGCGCGGATAACTGATCTAGTGACAATTGACCGGTTATCGACTAGGGTTAAAAATGATAAAATTACTAATATGGCTAATAACAAAATAGGGATTGGTCATAGAAGAGTGAAAATTAAGAGTTGTATGTATTTTTAATGCCACATCATAAAAAAAAATATTTTTTTGGTAATAAATTAAAAAGAAATATTTGGGGTGGACCACCCTTATCACTTAGGGGTATGAAAAATTACGACCTATTCGCAGAACTACCAAATATACATACAAAAATTTCATTAAAATCGGTCAAGCCGTTTCGGAGGAGTACGGTAACAAACACTGTGACACAAGAATTTTATATATATAGAAGGTTTTGTTATGTGAGTGGGTATGTTTATGTGTGGTGTGTGTATATGTGATTGTGTATCTGTATGTGGATAGTTGTATGTGAGTATGTGCGCGTATGTGCTGGGTGCGTGTAAGAAGTTCCTACAAGGAACTCGCGGTACAGGCACATCTTGGACGCTAATCAGTATGCGGTGGCGCGTGGAGGTGCCAAGTGACGTGTTGGGCTACGGGGAGAGCAGAGTCTACGTGCGTATTTCAGTCCGCATACCTCCCTGCTCTCCCCGGCTGTGGGGGGTCGCACCGTCAATGCGGCACTGGTGAGACCGCGGGGAGCGAGAGGTGTCGATGTTCCGACGCGTCGTTCTCGAAACTTCGGTTGCTGGAACAACCACTGCGTGTTTAATTACAGTGTGAGTTGCATTGAGATTATGCAAGGCGATATACAAAGAGCATGGGCCATGACTGAATTAGTGACAGCTAATAGAGTTCTGGAAGTTCATAAACGGATGATGAATACATTCGGTATATTCCTCGTCACTAAAGCCTTATCCGCTGAGTATTTGAAAGGGCTTAATTTTATTATGCAAATTATTTAGACATAAGCTCCATCAAGCATACATATTATTGTAATATTTAAAGCGTTTTTACAATAACTCCGGACATTCACTCTATTCCTGCAAAAAATAGTTGTGACAGTAAAAATCGTAAAGAATTTTATTATGAAACAATGGAAATCACTACTGCCGTTACAATGCCATTATCACGATGAATACATACTTATGGAGAATTGTCGATGAAATCAAAAATTGCACCTTTAAACTTATTCGATTCTAATTAGTTTTATTTAAATATTGTTACATGAATGGAAATAACAACCCAAGGATTCCAAGTCAAGTTTATTTGTTACAAAGTAAAAGAGCCATGTACGTTGCAGTACCTCACAAAGCCGAAAGGAACCGGCTAAGTTTCGCTGAGTGCGAGCTTTTGATTAAGAGCATAATGCTCATAAATTCATCTCGCACAGTGAGTATTCGCTTACATATTAAAACTTCAGTGTTCTACCCGCAAAGGAAATTTTTCTTATAAAAGTAACTACGCGTGTACTCATATCAAATAAGAAAGTGATCGACAAACCATGTTTGTATAAATCATATGTACACAGTATTTGAAATAGTTCCCATGACAGGAACATATTTGAGACAATAATGCTAACTTAACTATGTTGTATTAGCATCGTCATCGTGAACATCAGCGTTTCTAGGTCCACTGCTGTTCACAGGCCTTCCATGAATGGTTTTACCCATAATCCCCACGCTGAGCATGCGGGCTGGGGATTGCTTAGCACGTCTTCTCGCATCGCCTACACTACTGTCAAAAGTGGCCAGGGCATTTAGTCGTGCCTAAGCACGCCGCGCCTAACCGCAATCTGTCACCATGTTCTTATCATTATATAATTTTAATATATTTAACTACTAATAAATTATTATACAATCAGTTGATTCATATAGTCCTCTTTGCGATTGACTGCTGTAAACATGAGTAGTAGCAGCCACTTGTAACTGTTTCATGAATTTAAAAAATATGCTCACCAACTTGTTTAAGTCACCCACTTGTTTCAGACATATTCAACCAACTGCAATAACGTCAACCAATCAATATCATCAACAATATCAACATATCATTTCACTGACGTTGACCACAAGCCTCCCATGATAGAGAACGCATAAACCCATAGGCATTATGCTTTGATTACGCTTTAACGAAAATAATAAATAACATGGCCCGACTATTGAACTCACCGCAATAAAAACAATAAAAAAAACAATCAAACATAACACCCTACAAAACACCTACCCACCAATAATGGAACATAACGGAGAGATCAGAGGTTCGTCTGTAATTATGAGTTTTATCGTAAGGCCTATCGATCGGTTGTATTAATTATAAACACAACTGGTAGATCCGAAGATGCCAGCTAAGACGCTCCGCATGACCTTCCTTACCTGTTGCGCGCCAGAGAAAGTAAACCGCGTCTATAGTGCGCCGCCGCCCTAAGGGATACCAGTAGAATAAATAGTCCTGAATAAAACGGTACGCAATTTACTTATGGCATTAAGTCAGGCATAATTGCATTTGACAGATAAAAATTTGAGTTGATGAAAGTGATCAGTGTACTATGGAATATTGTTAAATAAACAGTGACCAAACGTTCATAATTTATTTGAAGACTACACGAACATGCAAATCGAATATGGAAAGTCTTTACACAGCTTGTCTGGCTAAAGTTAATAGCGGAAACGGCATCGTTGCTTGTATGTATTTTAAATACTCCACATAATATCGTCTATATGTACAAGTATTGTCTTTAGATACATATAGGTGTATCACTGTCATCCTGTCTCCCTCTCTCCATCCCTCACTGATTTTTGTACATACATATATTGATGCATATTAGTACATAGTTCAATATTGCTCACATAGAATACAAGTCATACTAAAACGTAACATCACGCCTATGATCCCCGTAGAGGTAGGCAGAGGAGCGCTGCACACTCCCACGTTTCACCAGTTACGTTTACGTCCCACTATGAAATAAGTGGTGAGCCTATTGACATGCACCGGGCACATTTCTAGACTCTGAGTCACTATTAAACCACTACTAGACTAGTAGTGCCCGACCCGGGATTTGAACCCAGGACCTACTGAACAGCAGTCGCGCTTGCAACCACCGAGGCAGTAGGCGATCAATGCTTTTTGCTACAACTTGTTACATACATGCGTGTGTAATTCTATGCATATATAACACATGTATCTACTGTTGCCTTTAAAATTTAAAAACAGTAGGGCAGTAGGTAATAGTGGAGTCCGCCATTAAGAAAGAATATTTCGTTAGTATCTAATGTACAAATTATCAGTACTTTAACACCACACGTATAGGCATGAATATACCTTTCTTGAATGATTATTATGTAAGGTTTTATTTTGTAAGGATAGTGGCGGCTGCATTCGCAAACCAACACTTCGTCTACCCACAATCTTCATGACAATGGGAAACAGATGATCACGAAGAATCTGTTACGACTGTAGCTACTATTATATAAGAAAATCTGTTATGATTCTAAATATCTAATTACTATTCAGATTATATTGTCGATTAATAATTAAATTATTATGATTTAATGCTATTTGGGAACTTTACATTTAATTTTCAGGTTTTCTTTCATTAATGAAATAATTTAACTTTAAATCCTAATTGCTAGCCGTTACGAAACGCCTGGAAAAAAAAAATTCGAAACTCGATTTCAACAAAGCATAATTTAGTTAATCGCACACGTCACAAAATTTATCCTTACTCTCGATAGAAATAAAAGGATACACATGTATCCTGGGAAAAGTGATCGGGTAGCAAGCCTAACGGCAAGTACGAAGGGAGGCAGGGAGAGTGCTGGCGGGTATGCTGGCAGCACCGCGCGGCCGTGCCCGGGCGGCGGCAGTGTACGCGAGACGCGGTGCCGACCGCGCGCCGCCGTGACACGCCCCCAAAACGCGTATCGTGACACACTCTCTTCCAATAGTACTCAATACCAACATAGGTATAACCAATCAAACGTACCAAAATAAAAATACGATCACCGAACATTCGAGAAAAGTAACCAGTTTAACGGATCGTTTGTTGCATTGAAATAAGTCACGTCCAGGACAACGTTAATTGAGATTGGACATTTCGATTTTAAACTTGCATATAGAGCCTTTGATTGGCTATTAGGCGTCATATATGCAATTAGTTCAGTTTAGTTGTTGTTCACAATCGTGTAAGAATGTATAAAAAACCAAAATGTATAACTAACTATATAGCGTCTTGTAGATAGTACTTGAATTAAATTATATTTAATATAATAACATTAGATTGAAATTCATTTTATCGTTTACTTAGATTGCATTAATATTGATCGCTTTTGACTGTACGAATGTACAATAAACACTTAATCCCTCATCGTAATACCGTCATATTGAATTATGAGTATTAATCCAATTTTTATAAAGGACAAGAAAGTGTTACTATGAAAAAAAAACGTGGCTTGAACGTCCAACCATTTCACAATTAGGCCAAATCAGTGTAAAAAGGGAGAAAATTTGATTTAAATACATCCACAATCGCTTAGAATGATCCCAGTTTGCTACCAGGCGCAACAGATAGCCAGTAAGGCCGTGCCAAATTCCTTCCCCGGCGCCCGAATTATCAATTCAGGAACACTTTCTGTTCCTATTAGCATCGTGTTATGTTATTGTTCTTATAAACATGTTTATCGTCTGATATAGGTACTTTTCGTTTATTACTTATTTAAACCAGGGCTTTGAAATACCTGTTACCCACACAATTTTGAGTAAATTGTCGATATAAATGTTTAAGTCTAGTTCAAAAACCTGTATATAAAATGTTTTCTTACAGAGATTATTCAAAAACTAATATATTATTTTTTGATAATTAGTTTAATACGTAATAATCATATTATTTACTTTTAAACTTCATAAAATGTATGAAATAATCTAATAAGGCACTAGAGAATTTAAATTAGATATATCTTTATTATCTCCAAACAGGTAATGTGAGCTGCCAATGGAAATGTAGTTTTTCACAAATTAATAGCTATCTGTAAACTTTCTTAATGATTCGTTGATGTTCATTGCTTTTGTACATTTTATTAAATGGATTTGTATAATTTTTTTTATTTAAGAAAACAATTGTTAAAAAATATTTTGACTATTCATGCTACAGTGTTACATATACAAATACTATACTTAGTTTAAACTCATTGATATGATCGATATGTCGCGAGGGTAATAATGAAATAAAATGAATGCGTGCATATTAAAGTAGATTTACAAATTACAGAATTCGCAATATCAAAGGTATGTTCATTTAATGCGGTTACACTAGCACTTCCTGTTTATTATTTATTGTGTTTTTTCTTATAATTACACATCCCAAGTTTAAGTCACCCTGCAGTTTGGTCCTCATAAGCCACTTAGGATCACTGCCTCTGTAGTCTCAAGCATCTTTTTGTCTACAAATACCTATCAATTCAAGTATTATTTACAGCAGTTAATTCATAATTTTACCTATTTATGAAAATCATATAATTTGCAATGTTAATAAGCTAAGAATGCGTTTAAATAACTTACAATTTGGTAATGTAGATTGAGTTAGACGCGCTCAACTCGGATATATTGTGACCTTGTCTGAATCGGGAGGAAATCAAAAAATATATATAAGCCAATCAATCATTTGTAACGCGTGAACCTGTGATTCCCGACCGTTTGTATTCAATCCGGGTCTCATCAGTAATTGGTTTACGATTCATTGCGCAATTATTCATTGTTTTTCCGCTTCATGCAATACAAGCAATGAATCTTAAATAATTAAATCGGCATTATGTCAACAGAATTTCTGTGCAAAATTTAAAGCCCAGAAAATTACTCATTGATTTTATTGCTGTAATTTTTAAATGAACAGCTTTAACATTAAAACTGCGTTGCTGTTTTACAAAAATGTAAAATTTTAAACTGTGATGAGAGGTTAAGAGAAAAAAGGTTTTAAAATAAGGGAGCGTTACTCCATGGAACCATAAGATAATTCTAGAAAATTTTTAATGTTCTTAATAGACTGTTCATTACCTTTCGCATTAGCAATCATTTATAACCCAGTGTATTAAATATTATAAACGAAGCTCTGACAGAGAAGCAGCTAAGGGTTTCTTTACCTAATTATTATTAAGTTTTACAATTGGTTTTTAAAGATGTACCTGGGTAGTGAAAGCGCACAAGTGTTTGGCTCAAATTGAGTATTAACAATGAGATTACATATTATAGCGATTTATCATATATTTTTATAACACAATTAAGAATAATAAACATCTCCCATTGATCAGATATTCCTTACTTATTTTAAGTAATATTATCTTAATAGGTACAATGTTTCATGGGCTTAGCTTGAGCTTATTATAATATAAAGCATATTTAATTATTATTAATGTTACTTAGCATACTTAATAATTATTAGCATACTTAATAATTATTAGCATACTTAATAATTATTAATGTTAACATTATTTTAAAAAGTAACATACGCTTGTAATACCCAAGAGATAGGCAGAAGACTGTAGAATACTGGCATTTGAAATTCATTGTTTATAAAATTAAAATTAAAGTCCAGAATTTAAACAGAAAAAAACTAACATTCCATACATAAATATCAGCATGTTTTTTTATACAGACGTTACAACTCTCTTATATGTAATGATAACAAAGGAATTCCCAATTCAAAATTGGAGTTTAATAACATGTTTTACGAGCAACGTAAATGAAGACGTGTGGGCGTTTGTTTACGTCGACCTGAAGGACGCTTAACGTAGTATCGGTTCGACGGAGGGTATTCCTAGCGGCGCCCACGCATTTCGTCTGCCCATATGTAGGGCATTCACCGTTCTATAAACTCGTAGCTCTAACCATTTAACATAATTTATATATTATGAACAGCCGATTAAGCGATTGGATTTTATCATTAGGTTTCAAAATCAAAGTCATAATATATTTATTATGGGTAATGGGATAGGTACATTATATTCATATGACATTATAATCGTTTTTTCGATCGCTTACTATCACAAGCAACGCAATTCGCAGTGAAATCTGATTACTAATAAATCCATTTATTATACAAAAATAAATGATAAAGTATTTTTCAGTATTAAAACATAGAACAAGGACCGACCAAACGGCAGAACTATAGATATGAAGACTGTATATTCTTAACGTAAATCACATTCTTTGAAAAAATACATATGCTCTAGTGTAAAATCTGCATAGCTAGAATTCCACACATCAATATAACAGAATAGAATAAATATACAGATGACACTAAATTTCACAAAAAACGATTTCTAAACCGTTAAATATTAATCATAACGAATTTATGTCAAAGCGAGGGAGTATAATGTTGTTTTTGCATACCCAATATCGTTCACATTGGATATTTATAAGCATAAACGCAATCTGCATTATGAGATAGGCTTGCGGGCGTTCTAAAGTGCTGGCGCGGATTTGTTAGCGGGTCCCTCACACCTCCACATCAAATTTACTATCTACATACAATATACATATTATGTAGTACATTGTAAGTTATATAATAAAAATATTCATATGTTAACCACGCTACTTTTTGAACTGTAAGCCATAAATTGTCAGTTTTTTCATTAATTGTATGTAGATAACTGAAAACTCCCGTCCCTTCCCTATATGAACGACTCACCTGTTAAATTTAAACATTGCAAATACTGATTATTAACAATAATTATTATTATGATCTATAACAACGTTTTTCTTTTCATAAATATCTGATACATTTCATACTTCTAAGAAGCATAGCTGAGTAGTTTGTATCAGTAAGAAAGTTATTGATGTACATATGTATATGGTCAGCAGATTCAACGATCGACCCGTAATAAAAAACTTAAAAGGGGTCGCTAGTATCGTCACACTGCGCGTGCCGTCTTGCATCACACCGCGCGCTGATATAAATTTGCCCTGGATGTACTCGTAGACGCCTACGCCGTAGACGTTAGCAGTTACTCACTTGCTTCATTGTCAATTTTGTAAAGCCTACAATCTTTTCGTAACAATATTCGGATAAGTCAATTTTACTACAATTTAAATAATTTTACTTGCCTTCGCTTTATAATATGATCACATAACATCAGTTAACTGGCAACATATCGAACTTAATCGTTTTTAATTAATTACTCTTCATTTAATTAATTAAACATTTATTTATACAAGCATAATATATATTTAACGTGTCCCACATAAAAATCAGTCAAAAACAACGAAAACCGGCCTATATAAAATATATCATAATAGCAATATAGAATTTTTGGCCTCATTTTTGAATTATAAAAACAAACTCCACGTTAACTACATGAGTGGAATGGTACTGTGAAGAAGAAAAATGAGTGGACTGGGGCCTCCCGGTGTGTGGGCTGCACAGAAAAAGCTAGAATCCTGGGCCCGAGCCGCGAGGGAGCGAACCTCGAGCGCCAGCAGCGGACAAAGCCACAACTCTACGGACAGCTTCGGCGATGACAAGTCACATGGAAGCCCAAGCGTATGTAATGCATTTTTATCGTAATAAGACTACAAATATATTTTAAGCTGTCTCTTACCTAAAGCAAACTTTAACAGAACATTTTGTGATTTATGACATTTTTTCATAGGCGCTATATTAACACTCAAAGTCCAAGTAGGTATACGTAATTTCAAACAATAACGTAATAAGTACTTAATAAGTAATAACCTGTAGTACTCGTATTATTTTCTATATACTTATAAACTTTCTTTAACTTTTGCCAAAGGGCCACAAAAATCTGTAATTTATTTAAATTATTTGATATTATTATAAATTTGAAATTAACAACAGACATATTGCTTGCGATTAAAGCTGTTAAGATTCTATGAGGCTTATACTGAATTTGATGATACCCATCCGATTCGAACACAAGCCTTTTTAGCATCTCTGACTCTATATAGTGGCCGACATGGGTGTGGTCAGAGCCGCTGCTGTTGCAATTTATAGTAAAAGCTCTATATCTTCCGGAGTATTTCCGAAAACTGATTCTTATATTTTCTAATTGACGCTTTTCCTGTTGATATTTTGTGATCAGCTATTTTTATTAATTTGTATATTGTGTTAAATATTTTAATTTCCATTGAATGGTTGTTATGTTTCTTCTTAATTGTTCTGTAAAGTTGCTTACAACCTACGTTATTTCTTACGAGCAATGCTATCGTAATCAAAGTTAAAAAATCCTATAGTATACGGACCCAGGGATCGAACAAACATTTGAAAAATCAATACATAATATTGTCTATACACAATAATATACCTAAACAAATATTTAAGAATAAGAACTTTGTCATTTCCATTTTAGACTGTCTTGTTATGCAGACTTACTCTATATCTCTTGATTTGTTCCGACCGTGGCCTACACTTTTCTAATACTAGCAAATCTTAATAAAACTTCTTTTTTGTTCTTTCTTCAAGATGTTATCATCTTTCCTTGTGGATTACCCGTTTTAATTAATAAAAATAATAAATAAATCTATATGTTTTTGCGATATTAGTATAAAGTTTGGATATGTGCCCAATTTAGGGCAATAGACTCACCAGTTATTATTCCATGGTGAGACGAAAACATAACCGATAAACCGCCTACCTCTTTCGGGGATCACAGGCGTGATGTTACGTTTAGTATGAAGTCTATTTAACATCAAGACGCCTGTATATACATATTTTTAAGTCGACAGAAAATGGAAACTTTAACACAAATGTTTCAAGACTATATTAAGATGAGAGCGCTTTAAATTTGTCGCACATCAAAGAAACTTCGTCGTCGCACGATGAGATTGAAAGTATTATCTGCGTAAGGTAAGAAGCTTTAGTGACTTTTGAGGGTATCGGGAAATTTATGTCATGGGGCTCTACATGTTCGCATTTACTTCAAGCTCAGCTTTATGTTTACAGCTACATCTTTAAAATTGTTACTTTAATATCAAGTTGAGTCATATTTTCTAATAATACCATTAATATGTTATTACAGAACAATATATATACATTAATGACAGAAAGATATGTTAAAATATGGGACCAATTACAAGTTTTCACAAATAATAGATAAATGTATAATGATAGCATAAGGATAATTAAGAAGAACACGTTATAATTACGAGATGATTACGAATTTTCTTAGTTAATAAACAATGTGAACTTAATATACGCTTTAATTATTGTGTGCTAGTCTTGAACAAGTCTATGTTGACAGTACGAGAAGTAATTTTAATATGAACAAATTCCTCGTCCTGTACTTAGTGTTTACGGATGTGCGTGCAGAGGGGCGGGTATTCTGAAGATGTAGAAACACGGATCAGGATGTTAAACAGTTCAGGCGAGTCTATGTTAGTGTTCAGGACATTTAATAGCAGGGCCAGATAAGCGGTTAATCTTTGTTCGTGAACGGGAAGTATCTGAAGTACCTACAAACCTATGCTTACAATAATACAAAGCTTACATATTCAATCTTAAAATGTGCTACGTTTATATATAAGATGTAATATTGATAAATGAGAAACATGAATTAACAATTACTCAAATCTCCACAAATACACTTTATATCATTGTAATCAAGTGAAGTGGAAGCCGCTAAAATCAGTGTTCAATCGTTACCTTACGCTGCGTTCTATTGCCATTACAAAATAGAAATGTATAGAATTTTTTATTAAGTTTTATCTCCAGTATGTTGATATATGTGTACAATACAATTTAGGTCGATTTTTTTTGATATCCAACCTGACGTGCAGGCAAACGAGCCACTTGATGGGAAGTGGTTAATTAAGTGGCCAATGCCTTGCCGGCTTTGAAGGAGAGCTCTCTTTGGGCTTTTCTTGAAGAATCCCCTGTCATAACGCTCCGGGCAAGCGCGGTATAGTCGAACGCTCAAACAGGACCGTGGAGTACCACCATGAGTCCAGCTGATGTGGATGACACTTCAATCATCGGCGGGTGGTGCGATGAAGGAGAGGCGACACAGGCACGAGGTCGAAAAGTTTCTTGGAGCTTTCGCCATTGTAGAGCCGGTAGAACATGCAGAAGGGACCCAGGTCCTTCCGCAGGATTAACTTTTCGGACTGCACGTTTTTGCACGTAGTTAAAAGGAGTAAAATGGTAATGTGGCCCTCCGGCCCAGAGATAGGTACAATACTCCATTTGGGGCCTTACTGGGCCTTTATAAAGCATCAGTCTAGATTTTTAGCAGCTAATTTGGTTTTACATTCCAGATAACTCTGGTACTGCACAGTACACAGTATGTCAACTCTCAGGATTCCAATACTGCCCAATGGTGAGCGTCGTTCCTTGGAACTTGGGCGCCATCATAAATGGGGTTGAAAATGATATAATCGTCTTTAGTCTTCTCCTGAACATATCAACTCGCGACACACCATAGGCTGTTTCAATTTATCATACACACAGTTATACTTATCAAAAATCATCAATTTCATGTATTCAAAAAATAATCCCGGCCCATAGAAATAATAGACGCTGCTCTAGTTCCTATTGCGGAATGCCTCCACGTTATATTGAATGTGTAAGTTTATACCAGTTAGCGCGACATTAGCTGTTAGGCGTAAATAACTTGGCGCCATATGTTGCCTGGAAGCGAGCAGCGGCAATAAAGGAAGAGGACCTTCATATTGTACTATACGTATGGAACGTCGTACCCAAATGTTGCGTTGTTTATTTTATTGCGTTTCTATCAGCTTTTGTGGATTCGGGAGCTTGTATCATAAGAAGAAACGCGCGCGAGTATACATATATTATGTATATACCTAAGTACTCCTTTCTGATTATAGACTTTGGGACATTGAAATTGTGAAACTAATCTGGTGTAACAATTTTAAGGACTTTGCTTATTCCTTCATATACACAGCGATTTGAATATTAACATGAAATTTATAGAGGATAAGCGCAATTGTAAATGTAAGGTACGGATACGCTTTTTCTTAACAATGTAGGTACTAAAAATATTAAATTGCATACTATGTTTCCTTTTCAAATTAATGTTCGTTAATTTATTAATAATTTCCTTAAGTCACAAAAGTAAAAATTTGTGATCGTTTTTCTCATATACGAGTACAGCTATCTTTGCGCCCAGTAATACTACTGTGACAGTTTCATTAATAAACAAAATTTTAATAAGACTGAACAATTTGCCAATATTTACGTGCATTAATTTTTCCGTATTTTTCGGAAAGAACTGCTTAAAAATCGTAGTTCAAATCAGTGTACCCCAAACTCAAATAGGGTTTACCACAACAAGGTCTTTAGAATGCGATAAATACATTTTATTTTAAATGATCGTTACAACAATAATATCGTATACACACACGTATGCAACACATAAAATGGAGATTATATGTAACTCCACCCCTCTACATCGTTACTCGGAATTACATCCGGGTCAGTTACTGTCGACACGAAGCACTAGCTAGATGCAGTGCTACAATTAGAGCGTAAACTGAACACTTCTAACAATTGTATGTCTATATGTCGTTATTTACATGGTTTTAGTATCATACGTATATATATATTTTTTAAGTATCACTGGTGCATGACCGGCCGGTGGACGGTCGGTTTTTTTTTGGTAAGACTCACCACCTATTCCATAGTGGGACGTAAACGTAACTGGTGAAACTTGGAAGTGTGCTGTATTCCCCTACCTGCCACTACTACTATTGCCTACTACTTTGAGGATTACAGGCGTTATATTACGATATATTTATATCATCAATGGCCTTTGCGTCCATTCCAGACGATTTATAATGCAGTAGCTCGACACTTTTTTTGGTACGAGTAACTAGAGAGCCCAATACGAATATATTTATATACGAATTACATATTGATTGCCTCCTTGGTCGTGTTGGTTGCAAGTACGATTGCCGATCGGGAGGTCCTGGAATAAATTCTCAAGTCGGGCAATACTTGTGCTCATTGAGCAAATATCTTTCCTGGGTGGTCATCGAACCTACCGCCTCTGGCTTAACATTGAACTTCAACCGCTACACCCACGGCCCGGTTATATAAACATATTGTTATTTACAATATTAGTATCAGTAGTTAACAAGACTTTCAGTTAATATTCCTCGTAATTGGCAAGAGAATTGTAGCAATTGTATTATTAATAAGATATGTTTAATACTGAAATACTATAAAGCCAATTAAGGTAGATATCCATTTTCGTTAGTTATCCGGATAAAACATAGTTGCACAGTAATGGTTTTAAATGCACATGTTCCACGTGCGTTAATTCTACGCTCGGGGCGTCTCCCGAGGCATCTGTACAGGAACTGCGACACCTACACGTGGAACATGCGCCGGGAATTTCAAACAAAACTAAGTTTTACCGTTGTACATTTAACGGTTTCAAAATACGTTTGAGATGTTTTTAAAATTTACTTGTTTAAGTAAGTAACTTCACGCCTGTAATCCCCGAAGAGGTAGGCAGAGGAATGTAGAACATTCCCACGTTTCACCAGTT
>DWDW01000421.1:0-15035 GCA_018245635.1 Mimoniades versicolor eupheme | reverse complement strand
ATTTGGCGGCACACAAAGAAAAAGATAAAAATTATTTACTTACTACAACACACTGCAGGTCTTAATTAGCAGTTCTAGGTAAGCCTGTATGTATATATATTATTGGACTAAAGTATGCAAATTTGGCGACACTCTTTTGAAATTTGGCGGCACACAAAAGTGCCGCGGCACAGTGGTTGAGAATCACTGGTCTAGGGGATATTTTATCTTATTCTACATAAAAATTAAGCAAGAACGTCAGGGAACTTTATATTGGATATGCTGAGCTACCATTTTGTCGAGAATACATATTCAAAAGATCTATAGCAAACCGTACAGGCCTAAGAAGATAGGTTATTTAATTTAACATTGCATAAGTTTCGGGCGCCCAAGCAGTAAAACAGATCAAACTCGTTCCGTTCTAGGTTCAACGCTCTGGAAATTACATCATTCACGCAATGAGTCCTTCAAAATATTCCAAGTGAATTTGTACTTAAATGACATATTGCATATGAGTTAAAATCGAACGACATTATGGCTATCTTACTTATGCGAACGGCAAAATGTTTGCAATTCAGCCTAGATATATACAGTATAACAAGAGGTACATATACATATGTGTATACTTTGTTAACACCAAAGCAAATAATACACTTGTGTGAAGGACTGTTTGCTTGGAATTTCTAAGAGTGCAGATATAATGTAAATATTTTTCATGCGATAGTCTAATCCACCAATTACCAATACAAGTAAGGCTTATACGGTGTAAATATGAACAGACTTGATAATTCGCCAACTTTAAGAATCTTACCAATGAACGTCCGGTATAAAAGATGAAGAAATATTTAATTCGGTTTATTGGAAACAGACTATCACATTAATGTAAATAATGATTCATTGTTTACTTTTTTTATTGACCAATGGTTTTGGATTCATCGTCGAAGCGGATATAAATTGCATTAAAATTTCGGCATTAATAAGGATAGTTTTAAACAAGGTGTGCTTTATTATTAATTTAATTGTTATTGTATTATTTTATTATTATATTTTTCCTGTGTAACAATATCGACATAGTGCTATGTTTACCCTATTGTTACTACACGTTGCTGTATTGTTATACAATTATAGCAGGATATTGGCACATAAGTGAACAAAAATCCCGAGTTTAACAAAAATTACCAAACCTCACCAAAAATTACTAAACAAAAAAACAAAAATTACCTAGTTGCAGGTCACAACGACATTTTATTTTTGCGATAAAACATTTCGTTATTGTTCGTTATATACCAGTTAAAGTCATGTACGTTTTTTTCGTGCAAGTCCGACTAGATTTAGAGCTATTTTGATGGATTTACGAAAAAGTAAATTCCCTATGCAGACTTGCAAGTTGAATTTTTTCATCATTAACGTGATCTAATCAGAACCAAATGGTTGTAAGTGCCATGTGCTCCATCCAGTGAGGGCTAAAATGGCAAGTGACAATAAGTAAAATAAACTAAACTTGATTTAATTGTATTAAATGTAAAGTTGTCTGTCAACCCGCACTTGGCTAGCGTGGCAGACTATGGCCTTAATTCTCTCGTTATGAAAGGAGACCCATGTTCCAACAGTGGAACGATAAAAATGGTCGGGATTTTTTAAATTGTAAAGTTACCTTGAGGTATTCAGGTTGCAGGTGCTCGCCGTGGTGAAGGTCAACGATTTTGAGGTTCAAGTTGACGTTGAGAGCTCGCGCTGCGAGGAGGACAGCCCTGCAGGGCGCCGAGCCGGGAACGTAGTACAGGTCGATGGGCATTGCTGGCGAATAATGTTTTACTGTGAGAATAGTATCAGAGCAAGTATTGTTAATTTTGTTATCGGTTTTCAATGTATACTAAACATTATAAAGTTATCAATTTATACTAAATCCTATAAAGCATTGAAACCAGTGGAAAAATATTATGATTAAAAATGTGTAAGTGTGAATAAATAATATAATGTTTATAATATATGTGTATAACTTTTGTTTGGCAGGAAGTGTCCAACTGCCAGGTCACTAATGAAAATAACAAAATATTGATGACGGATATGCCTTTATATTGTTCTCTCAGACGTGTGAAGTCTGCCAACCCGCACTTGGCCAGCGTGGCAGACTATGGCCTTGCCCCTGCCATTCTGAGAGGAGACCCATGTTCCAGCAGTGGAACGATAAAAGGGTCGAAAGATAAAAGAAAAAAAAATCCTTTTAATTATTGAAACACCACGAATATACATATGAAATTGATATTTACTTATTACATTTAAAAGGCATAGAACAAGGTATGTATGGAACATAACTGTAACTCAGAGCGCCCTCTGGTAAGGTTACATGACGATCCGCGAAAGTATCCAGGAAGAATCATTTGTCGTGATGACTCCAAGAAGTCTATGTTCAGCCAGTGGGTTGATCCGAGCTAACAATGATAGCGACGATGAAAAACTATTATTTTTCTTTTAAAATAATATAAAGTAAACGTTACATTACGCCTGTAAGCCCCGAAGAAGTAGGCAGAGTCGTGTAATACACACCCACGTTCCACCAGTTCCGTTCACGTCCCATTGGAATACTTGATGAGTCTATTGCCATACACCGGGCACATATCCAGACTCCGAGCTCCTATTAGAAAATGTTTTTTAATTTTTTTTTAAATGTAAGTTAGAAAAGTCCAATTAGTGACCGACCCGGGATTAGAACCCGGGGCCTGCCGATCGGTAGTCGGATTTGCAATCAATTCGACCAACGGAGCGATCCGTTAAACTACTCTCCTTTATTTTGAAATATGTATGTGCGAGACAGAATTATACAAATTAGGAAACTTGTATATTCAAGCGAATCAAAATGTGTATGTTGGTAGTACGAAAATTCAAGTTTTAATTATCTATCCTTTTTATTTCAAATACTTGTAGAACAGACTGTTTTCAATTCAAATGTGCAAGTACTCATGAAAATAATTAAATCTTATACATTTTTACACACAGTTTAATACATTGCATCATTTGAGTATACAATCAAGATTTTTTTGTGCTAAAAGTATTGCTATTTAATAGTGTTTAGGCAGCTCACAGAGCGTGACCCTTGCTTCCAGTTAAATTGTTGATGTAAACGCACAGTAATTGGTGACTAATTCTTTGGTTATAACGAAGCGTTATAAACAAATATTTAGTGTTATTATCGTAGCTAACTAGTAAACTGTACAACCCAACTGATATTAAGTATCTCTATTAAGTATACGTAGGTATACTTTATTAAGTTAGTAACATTATTTCATTTAGATTTGTTATTTTATTTGATTAGGGAATTTTAAATTCTAACCGCCTCGTTGGTAGAGTGGTCCGGTAGCTTGCACCACTGATAGGCAGTTACCGGATTAGATTTCCGGGAACTTAGATTTTCTAGGAGTGGCTAGGAGTCTGGATATGTGCCTAGTGTATGGCAATAGGCTCACCACGTTTTCCATGATGGGATGTATAACGTAACTCGTGAAACGTGCTACACTTCTCAGCATACCTTTTCGGGGATTACAGGCGTGATGTTACTTTTTTTTATACTACGAAACACGCACACATGCTTGACATATTTTGGCTAACCGATAGCTATTTTGTTGAAAAACAATTTTGGCTAAAAGAGACAACAAAAGAGTAGATGTACTTAAAAATACAACAGTTTGAAGTTATTAGCAACAGATATCAGCGTAAATTTTTATATCTGTACTGATATTTTATTAAAATAGATTCGCAATTCTCCAAAGACATTTTGCTGTCGAACTATCTAGAACCAGTTTCACATTTTACTATTATTTTTTTATTATTTAGTTTTCATTAGACATTCAAATAGCAAGGGACAACCCTAACTTACAACGACCTTCATTAGTCAAGTTGTTGACATCCCTACCGTGGACAAAGCGGACGATTCCATCAACACAACGATTAGCGATCTTTGCAAACGAATTATTAATTGGTTTTCCTAGAACGTGACCTCGTTTATGATAAGATGAATAAACAGAAGCCAATGTCGTTCAAGATAAAGAGGGTGTGAAGTGCAAAAAGTTCAGTGTGTCCTGTTGTGTCGAGCTGGTCAGTCGATCTTGAAATACATCATCATGAACAAACTCTTCATTGTCCTGTTGGCTGTGTGTCTTGTCAGCGTAAGTATTACCTATATGTTTTAGATCAATAATACCTATATATTTTTATTTTATTTGTCTGGCTAATTATATATCACATAATTTTTCAGTCATTCCATGATAACATTTTTGTACCCTAACAATTTATTGTGTTTCATGTCCCTCAAAAAATACTACAGTAATAAGATATAACGAAATATTATTTAGAACGGATTTTATTGTCTTGTGTAAATGAACACAAAACTGCTTTTAAGATGAGAATTTATACTACTAATCATTTTTAACGAAATGACAGAGCAAACAATGCAACTTTCCAGTGTAGCCCGTCAGTTCTCCAATACTTTTACACTAAACTACTTAGTATCACTCGGGCACTATGAGATTTTTCTAATTTAGATTTTCTAGTGGTGGCTCGGAGTTTAGATATGTGCCCGGTGTGTGGCAATAGACTCACAACCTATTCCATAGTGGGACGTAAGCGTAACTGGTGAAACGTAAGAGTGTTCTACACTCCTCTGCCCACCTCTTCGGGGATTACAGTCGTGATGTCACATTTTACGTTTAACTGAAACTTCATGCTTACTTATATGCTGTTATGATCAAGAAATGTCAGCTTAAATATATGTAGTAGTTATCTATGCATATTCGGTAAATAAATACAATTGCAGGAAAGCTAGATTTTAATTTTTTTTTTGTGTACTTGTCATCGGTATTATCGAATTAAAGCCCACGTGACAGGTAAATTTGAAATATATGGTTCATCATTAAGCGTATTTGTAAGAAAATGGATGGGGTGCTTGAAAGGAGCTTCCTCGAGCGGCTAATATGTCCGATTAAGTATGTACATACCCTGCCCGGCGCACCCTGGACATTGCGACTAAATCTTTCACTACGATAGCTGATTACTCAGGATCAGCTGTCGACTCGACGGAGAAAAAGAACAAGCAAACCGATCTAAGAGATATCTTTCTTCCATCATGTGATTCTATGTAAACTGTCTTTCAGGTACACGCCTTTGTACGTCGTGATGCTCCCGAAACTCCTCAACCCAACACCTTAGATGGACTTAAACAACAAGTACAAGATGCGCTTAACAGTGTAAACGAACAATTGAAAGGCGTATTCAATCCAGAAGAAGTGAAGAAAGCATTCAACGAAGCCGTCGACGGCATTACCAAGGCGGTAAGTTATCACAATGTCTTATTGTGTTGGGGTGGTTAAAATATTCAATAAATTTATCTGTGACTTTCCACTATCATCATCGATCAGTATTGATATAACGTCTTCCCAGCTAGGAGTAGAGACATTTGAATACCCAGGAATCATACGCGACGATGCCGATAATATGTAATAACGAAACAGTCTTCACATTGTCATACATAAAATAACGTGGTACCGCAAAGTATAAAAATAAGTACATATGAAAAATCAAACATGCGTTAACATTATAGTCGTTTATCGATGCGTGATTTGTATTACACCTGCATCATCGAATAGTCTTGGGTTCGAATAACAGTATGTTTCACCATTTTAGATAGTTTTGGACATTACATTTGAAACGGCTTAACTTACGTATGTCATTTCGGGGTGGCCCGACTAGTTTCGGATTTACACGAGGTCCTTCCTCATGAGCTCCCGACGATCGTAGCGAGGTCGTGGAGGAAAATGTCTCCGCCGTATAAAAACCATCACGAAGCATTAAATATAAATAATCTTTGGACTTTTTTTTAAGTTTGATTGTCATTTGCTGTCCAGCCTATACATTAGAGGTAGTAACACATCTGTCGCTAATCTTTAATTTGCCTTTAATTGTACATCATATTTCGTAAATATCAAGATAGAAAGAAGTTTCAAATTCATAGTTTGTTGAACTTTTTGGTTTTTCTTCTCAATAAAAAATGGAGGACGATAAATAAGAAAAAAAAACTTAGATGTCTAGAGTATTTTCTGTAATTTAAGTTAGAAGTGAATAATTTTCACTTTAATTTATATAATATCTATCTCTCCCGACCCTTCTATCTTTTCACTGTTGGAACATGGGTCTCCTCTCACAATGAGAGGGTTAAGGCCATAGTCTGCCACGCTGGCCAAGTGCGGGTTGGCGGACTTCGCACTCCTTAGAGATTTTTTTTTTAATTCTAAGGTGTGCAGGTTTCCTCACGATGTTTTCCTTCACCGTTATAGTGAGTGATATTTTTTAAATTAAAAACGCACATTATTAAGAGGGTTTGAACCCGGCCTCGTGGAGTGAGAGGTCGAATTTCAAACCACCAGGCTATCACTGCTTATATTAGAATTATAATTTATATAACACAATAGTATTAAAAGTTCTTTGTTATCTATTTCAGGTATCCGATTTACAAGGCAAACAGGAAGCCCCGAAGCAATGATCGCCAGATTGACACATTATACCGCATTACATAGAAAATAATATAATTTACACAAAACCTAATGTGTTTAATTTATATAATTATTTACGTATTTAACGATCAAATACCGAGTAATGGGAAGTTAGAAGTTACCAAAAGCGGTGTGCACACATGAGCGTGAGGAGAGTGATTGAAGTGGTAGAAACACGACAGGTCTGGTAGGACTGAGATATTTTCTACTCGGTACCTTTGCCTACCCCGTCAGGGAGATGGCGCAATGATATCTTCCCTTATTCTGGTACAATGTATCCAATTTACACTTGCATCCATCATCATTAGTCTATTGCAGCCCACTAATGGACATCGGCCGCGCTAAAAAGGTTGTGGCCATAATTCCTACGCCAGGCATGCGGATTGGGAATCGCAGAGCACAGCTTTCCACACCGACCACGCCGCTGTCCGCCGGTAGCCAGGGCATTTAGCTGCGCCTAGGTAGTACGCGCCAAACCACGATCGGCCAGCGCCGTGTTTAAGCGACACCGTATCCCGGTACGGGGTATGGGAATATATAGTTACTCCGCCCCGACAAGGACCCTTTCATTTTTTGTATACAAAATAAACAAAACTATTGCTTATTACAGACATGTTCAAAATGAGAAGTAGTTTATTCTGAAATTATTTCCCAATTGATGTAGGTACTCTGTACATGTTGTGTAGCGGTTATTTCAGAAGGTCAACAGAAACTTAGGATTTGGTTTAATACCTCATAAACACTTTCTTTGCAAATTTATTTTAGGTTCGCCACTAAGTATAAGCGTTACAAAATAATTCCGTTAAATTTTAACCTACACTGACTGCCTTGTTGGTCGAGTTGATTGCAAGCCCGATTACTGATCGAGAGGCCTTGGGTTCAAATCTCACTATTGGATTTTTCTAACTCAGAGTTTCTATTAGTGGTTCGGAGTCTGGGTACATCCCGGTGTATGGCAATAGACTCGTAAATAGTGCTTACAGCGGGACGTAAACGTAACTGGTGAAGCGTGGAAGTGTAGTACACTTTTCTGCCTACCTCTTCGATTATTGCAGGCATGATGCAGGCATGTTTGGTGTTACATCTGGTTTTTAAATATTTGCACACGTGTGAACAACAAATGAAATATAAGTTGCTCATTTGGATTGTTTTCACGGTTCTAATGCATTAGTTTAGAGACGAAGTCCTAGTAGTTGAGTTCGAAGGTAGTTACGGGAACTCTACAGTAGCATGTGTGAGGCGTTTAAGTTTTCAACACTTGTTTTTTAAAAGAGTCCCCTAATGTAGCGTAAATTTTAATACAATACACAGCCAAAAGCGAGACTTTTGTATTTAAGGATATTTTTTTTTCTTCTTGTTATTGCTTATACATTATAATTATAATTTTCATAAATTGTATTTAGTGTTTACATAAGTCAGCATAATTTATTTTAAACTAAGCAACGAAATAAAATTGTAGTATCTGTAAGCTTTTGTTAAGCATTCGTTCGTTGTTAAACAAATTTAAATTTAAAGATTTAATAAATTGTAATAATAATCTAATTTATATAGATTAAGTAGTATTTTTAACATATACCAATTATTTAAACATGTTACGTTTGCATTTTGACTACTACCGTACATTACATTTTATTAACTCGTTCGGCCATCTTTAGGCAGTCCGATTTGTACTGCGTTACTAGGACCAGCAAAAAGTGTGTTGTTTCAAGTGTGTTGTTACATGAAAATATAATTGTGGTGTGAATAAGTATTTGTTTTATTGCTACACTTCTGACCTATATTAGTTTATAGTTCAGAAGTGGGATAGCAGCAAGAATATTACCTAATATTCTAATCACGTCCACGGAGGCCATTTACAAGGATAAAGCAGGTAAAATAAGAGGCATAAAACCAGGTGAGTTGTAATTTTTTTTTTTTACGTAGTTATCAAGCAAGTATATTAAGCCGTAAATATCTTAACCGATATTTCAAATGCAAATCCTTTGTTTGAACGTTTTGAACAATGGATTTTCTTTCCGAACTACCTGACTTATTTTATTTATGTCAGTCTACTAGGTATATGATATTATTTTAGAACCAGGAATATATTTCGGTTATAAACCCAATAGGTATAATACATTGTGATTAATGCGTACCTAAGTACATATCCTATCACTCTTACTTATTGTTGAGCATTAGTATAAACTTATTGTAATTACAAGAAGTAATGTAACTATTTAAGAAAGTGATGTAGTAATTGATCGTAAATTTTAATGTCTACTATCTAGCAGCATTGCTCACTTAGGTAGTGATAACCAAGAAGTATAGTGTGTACAGCAGTGTCAGAGTTCACAGGTTGTTTACACTATGAACCAGATAGTTTAACCACCTTATAGTAGGTCGATTAAGTACACTAGTTAATTGTTATGCATATTTATGTTGTTTATTCCCCTTTAACGGTTGCGAATTATTTGTTCGGCTGTCTTAAACTGATCATTCGCCTTCAATAAAATATTTGAATATATGATTACAGACTCAAATAATATGCCAAGGTCTAAGGAAAAAGTGAGAGCATGCAATGCTCCTGATCGAGATGGGACTACACCACCACCCAGGCGGAGCCGTTCCCGTACGCAGCGCTCGCGTCGTGTACAAAGCGGCTCAAGTTCCTCGGGCCGCGCTGAGTCGGCAGGCCGTATGCTGCGTAAGCGTGCAGGCTCTGACATGAGCCTTGAACGCGGTGAGCAGCGTCGCAGCAGAACGCGACATTCGAAGTCACCGCGGACGCGCTCGCGTTCTCGGTCTGCGCACTCACGAAGGACAAAACGGCGACGTCATCGCAGACGCAGTGGTGCGGCACGGAGGTCTCGTAACAGCAGGACAAGTCGACGGCGTCGGGTAACCGTGAGAGATATATCATATACTAGCAGTTCAAGCAATGATCATAATACTAATACGAGTAATCTAATGAACTTACCTAAAAGTAAAACTGTAGATAGTCAAAGTCTTAGTATCCATGATGTTTTAGAATTAATTAAATCACTACCCTCGTCGTCATCCCAGACTCAAAATCATTTCAATATGTCGACAAATGCGGTACCTGAATTTGACCCCTCCAATAAAGAACAAACTATTGATTTATGGATCACGAAAGTTGAAGAATGTGCAGCCTTATATATATGGTCCGAAACCCAACTTCTCCACTACGCGTTACCTAAGTTGTCAGGAATAGCTAAAGTATGGTACCAAGGGCTACCTTCACTAAGTCATAATTGGTTAGAGTGGAAAGATAAACTGACAAAGACATTTCCCACAGTTCAGAATTATGCTCAACTTTTACACGAAATGTTAGATCGAAGGGTTAAATATAACGAATCTCTAGAAACATATTTTTATCACAAAATTAATTTGCTCAACCGTTGCGATATAGTTGGTAAGCGGGCCGTAGACTGTCTAATATATGGGCTAGAAGATAAAGGTATGCGACTAGGAGCTCAGGCTGCAAACTACTCTGAACCTGAAGAGGTATTATCTTATTTTAAATCTATTAAGTTAGAGGATGTAAGAGATAGAGTATTTCGTCAGCCGTTTTTGAGAAGACGCCCTGACAGTAATAATGAAAATTTTAAGGGTAGTGGTGCCAGTATAAAATGTTTTAATTGTAATGCATTAGGCCACCCCTCTTTTAAATGCAACAAACCCTTGCTGACTTGTAGTATTTGTAAGAAACTGGGGCATCAGAGTATTAATTGCAGGCGGCTTCCCAAAAACGGTAATGAAGGCGGTGAACGTAGTGAGAACAATAAAGCGGTATCTGAGGTTAAGTTAACTGGCGAGCTAGATGATAAGTATGTCCTTCTCGTTCAAGTTAATGGCACAACAATGTCATGTTATGTGGATCTTGGTAGCCAAAGCACCTTGATTCGCATTAGTGCCTTCAAAAGTTTGAATGTTCCTTACAATAATGATGATCTACCAACACTAAGAGGTTTTGGTAATTCAATTATACAACCTATAGGTAAAGCAAAGGTACAGATTCAAGTTCAATCTGTCTCAACATTTGTCGAAGTACTAGTAGTACCAGATGAATTACTCAAACATGCGATTCTGTTGGGACATACTTTCACCGAGCAATCCGGTATAGTTATAATTAAAACGGATCAACATTTAGTGTTCCAAAAGAAGCCTGATTTTTCAAGTAGTTCTAAAATAGCCAATTGTAGAAAAGTTAACTTATTTATCGATTCAGACGTCAGTATTAACTCCATTAATATGATACCGGTAAATGTAGATACAAATGCCACTATAAAAATTTATGTTAGGGAATCGTTGAGGAGAATAGGTAATGATTGTTATTTAGTTATGCCTGGATTATATACAATAGCTCAAAAGAAGGGTCATATTTTAGTGTTAAATTTAAATAGTACAGAAATCAAATTTCAAGAGGGACAATTATTAACTAGAGCTTACTCACTAAACGAGAGTGATTTCCTTAACGTAAGAATATTAGAAAACATAAATTGTGATTCCATAACAAATGACCTTAAAACGGGTAATGAACTTAGCACCGAAGATAGAAAACGTTTAGAAAATTTGCTTAGAGAGTACAGGGTATGTTTTTCGTTTAGTTTATCTGATTTAGGTTTGACTAATTTGACCGAGATGTCTATCACATTGAAAGATACGACACCTGTTGTGTACAGGCCGTACAGATTAGCATTTTCGGAGAGAAATAAAGTTAAAGATATGATTCAGGAAATGTTGGATGCAGGTATAATTACTGAGTCAACGTCGTCTTATGCCAGTCCTATTATTTTAGTACAAAAAAAGACGGGTGATCAACGGCTCTGCGTCGATTATCGAGCTTTAAATTCTAAAACTGTCAAAGAACACTATCCTTTGCCTCGGATAGAGGATCAAATAGATCAGTTAGGTGGATATGAGTATTTTATAACGCTTGATTTGGCTTCAGGATATTATCAAATACCAATAGCCTCTACTTCGCAAGACAAAACTGCGTTCGTAACGCCGGACGGACAGTATCAATTCACCCGCATGCCCTTCGGTTTGGCCAATGCACCGTCTGTGTTTCAGAAAACCATAAATACTATCTTGAAGGATATCAGAGACCAAGCACTGGCATTCATGGACGACATAATTATTCCATCCAGTAGTATTGCTCAGGGAATGGAGAAGTTAGAGACTGTACTCAAACTCATTAAAGAAGCAGGGCTAACTTTAAAATTATCCAAATGTGTATTTTTCTCTAAAGAAATTGATTACTTAGGCTTTGAAATAAGTAAACAGGGGGTTAGACCAGGTTCAAAAAAAACTTTAGCTGTAGAAAATTTTAAGCGCCCCACTAACCAACACGAAATACGTCAGTTTGTTGGCTTAGCCAGTTTTTTTAGACGTTTTGTAAAGGATTTTGCTATTATTGCTAACCCACTAACTAAGTTATTGAAAAAGGACAGTAAATGGTTATGGGGCCCTGAACAAGAAAAGTCATTTTGTTACCTAAAGTCAGAACTAGTTAAAAGACCAATTCTAGCGTTATATAACGTAAACGCAAAAACTCAAATTCATACGGATGCGTGCAAATCGGGGGTAGCTGGTATGTTACTGCAAGAAGATGAATTAGGTAGATGGCGAGCGGTAGCATATTACAGTAGGCAAACTACCCTCGAAGAACAAAAGTACCACTCGTTTGAGTTAGAAACCCTGGCGGTGATAACTTCATTGCAACGATTTAGAGTATACGTATTAGGTATTAAATTTACGATCGTAACGGATTGTAGCGCATTACGTACCACTTTATCGAAAAAAGACATGATACCTCGTATAGGCAGATGGTGGCTACAACTTCAGGAGTATGATTGCAGTATCGAATACAGACCGGGTAGCCGTATGACTCATGTGGATGCGCTCAGCAGAAATGCTATCCCTGCTTTGGATGAACCCATACCTGTATTCGATGCTTTGGTTGTGCACACCGAAGACTGGTTAGCGACCATTCAGGGAGCTGACGAGGAGGTTCAGAGGATCAAAAGTATTTTAGAAGACCCTGAGACCCCTAAAATTCATGAGACTTTTCAAAATTATCGTTTAAAGGCAGGGAAAGTCTACAGGGTAGTAAACAGTCAATTAAAGTGGTTGGTTCCTAAAGGATTTAGGTGGCAGTTGCTCAAAAAGTGCCATGACGAACTTGGTCATTTTGGGTTAGAAAAAACTTTAGATAAATTAAAATCACTGTACTGGTTCCCAAAGATGAATAAGTTTGCCAAGAAGTATGTTCAATCATGTCTAGAATGTAATTATCACAAAATACCATCAGGAAAAAAGCAGGGAATGCTTCACCCTATTCCGAAAATTGATAAACCGTTCCACACTATACACATGGACCACTTAGGTCCATTTGTTCGCAGTAAAGCTAAGAATACTTACTTGTTGGTAATTATTGAAGCATACACAAAATATGTCACTTTATTTGCTGTGAAAAATACAAAGACCAAGTCGACCGTGAAAGTATTAAATCATTATTTTACTTTGTTCGGTATACCAAGCAGAGTAATTAGTGATCGAGGAACTTCTTTTACAAGTAAGGCCTTTAAAGACTTTATTAACAGTCTAGGAATTAAACACGTTTTAAACGCAGTGGCCACACCGCGAGCGAACGGTCAAGTGGAACGCTATAACCGTACTATATTGGCTTCGCTTGCGGTCAAAAATCATAACTGTCGGGAAAATGAATGGGATACTCATTTAGAAGAAATTCAGCTAGGTCTCAATACTACGCTCAATAAAAGTACGGGTAAAACACCCGCTGAGGTATTGTTCGGTATAAGATTGAGGGCGAAGAGTGACGGAATAGTCACATCATTGTTAGATCAAGAAGTATCAACATATTCACCAGAAAGTTTAGAAAATATTAGGGAGGAAGTAAATGCTAATATTACCGATAATCAGACAAGGCAGAAGGAAAGATTTGACAAGAATAGAAAAGTTGGTAGGAATTATCAGGTAGGCGACTTGGTGAGAATTGAAAGAGAAATAAGTAGTAATAATGGACAGTCAAAAAAACTACTTGCCAAATTACAAGGCCCCTATAGGATCGTTAAGGTTTTAGATAACGATAGATATGTGGTCCAAGATACACCTTTAACTCGAAAACACAATAGAAAATACGAGGCGGTGATTGCACTAGATAAAATACATCCTTGGTTGACATACACTCGAGAGAGCCTGACTGATTCAAATGGGGAAAGCTCAACAGAGGATGTAGACATACACGAATCTAATGACGGTAATATTATATAATATGGAAATAGAATCGACAACTATGTAAAGAAATAAGAGATAGGTATGTGCACAGAGTACTGGGATAACGAGCGATAGTGGATTTAAGAATTATGAACTTGATAATATAATAATGAATATGAGTATTGTGACTTTTGCCCACAATGAAAAGATAATAAATTGATTTGTAACTGTAAATGGATTTGAAATGGAATTATAGTTGAAAGTTTGTCTTTATGAAATTGACCATGAATTACAATGTGTTTAAATAGATGATATAATATATATACCTATGGATGTACATATATAAATAATTTCAATAATATTTGCGTCAAAAATAATGATTTTGATACTGATTGCTAATTATGATTTTGATTTAGAAATGGATATGGAAAATCTACACACAATGGAGTCTTTTGACAATTATGAGTGTGTTTGATTTTATGAAATATAAGATTATGTTGAAATATAATTTGATATGAAGTGATGTAATTATTTTGATATTGGATTTGGAAACGGATATTGTAAATCTACACACAAGGGAGTCTTCTGACAATTATGAGTGTGTTAGATTTTGTGAAATTGATATGAAATGATGTGATTATTTTGATATTGGATTTGGAAACGGATATTGCAAATCTACACACAAGGGAGTCTTTTGACAATTATGAGTGTGTTAGATTTTGTGAAATATAATATTACTTCTTGCGCATGGAGGCTATAAGCCAAGGATTGGAGCGCTTTCTTAGTTATTATTATTGGATTTATCTTTTCTGTATAACATATATGTATTTACATTTTTTTTATTTACATGCAGTAATACGCAAATGTATAAGTTTAATAAGAAATGTATGTGATGCTTTTCTCAGTTCCTTATGTATAACTAAATTCGCATGTATTTATAATTGATGGAACAATTATTAGTTAAGATGGCCGAACATATATATAAATGAGTTAAAAGTTGAATTAGTAAGTTTAAAGAATTAAATGTGGGATATTTATCATTATTGTTTTAGGTTATTATTCATGATTGACAGTAAATTCTGTATCATACTAATAATGTTAGATTCCTCTTCTAATCATGAATGGACACTATTATTTTGTTAAGTAAATAAGCAAGAACCACTTAACGAGAGGACTCTGTTATTTCAGAATGGCCGACTGTAAGCTTTTGTTAAGCATTCGTTCGTTGTTAAACAAATTTAAATTTAAAGATTTAATAAATTGTAATAATAATCT
>DWDW01000420.1:0-15042 GCA_018245635.1 Mimoniades versicolor eupheme | reverse complement strand
TTTCCTCACGATGGTTTCCTTCACTGTTACAACAAGTTATATTTAAACTAAAAACACACATTTTTAAGAGGTGCGCGCGCTAGGATTTGAACCCGGTCTCCCGGAGTGATAGGTCGAATTTCATATCACTTGGCTATCACTGCTATATAATGTAACGAAACGTAATTTCACGCCTGTCATCCCCGAAGAGGTAGGCAGAGGAATGTAGAACACTCCCACATCCACATACAATGGAATTACTCCAGTAACTACTTCCATACAAAACTGAGAATGTATATGATTCCATAAGAATAAAAATTTATTTAAATTGGTAGCCAAATAAGTCATGAAGTATATATAGATTGGCACAACAATTAAGCATGTTTTCTTCATTCAGGCCTCTTCTAACTTTTTTATCTCAATCTCATATTAGAAAGAAATGCATGTATATGCCGAGCAGTGTATTAATAGCGCGGTATCTCGTATTGCAGGTGCGAGACGGCAGCATCGACAGCCGCGAGGGCTCGCTGAGCCCCACGCGGCGCCGCAAGAAAGCGCGGCGCGCGTCCGGCGACAGCGGCGCGGCGGCCGACGCGGCGCCCGCGCCCGCCGCGCACGACGCGCCCTGCAAGGAGGAGCTGTCGCGCGACGGCGTCGAGGACCTCACGCTGGACGAGGAGCACGAGCCGCCCGCCGCGCACAACGACGTCGTACGCAGTCAGTATTTCCCCAACACTCGTTACCTTCCGTATCACGAATGTATTAAATTTGTTACACTGCCTATTATTGCCTGCTCGATGCTAGTAGAATAAAAATACAAAAAATATTATAATATTTGCTTGCTGCATTTTCACATTTACTGTTATGCAGTTTTCTCTATCATGTTAAGAATTTGTGTTATGACTGTATAAATGATTAAGCTTTGCAAAGTCTAGCTTCCTTAGCCGATTAAAATCAAAAAGAATACATACTTATAAAAATTAGGTATAATTAGGTATATGATGCTAAATACAAATGTAAACTGTTAACTATCAACGACAATGAGATGAGGGATCGACAGTCTTGACACGTGTTTTGTTTCGTTCCAGATTTCCAATGGCATATGGAACGATCTCAAGATGAAATGATGAACTCAAACGACAGCGTCCGAGAGTCGCAAGGTAAGCGCCAGGAGTAGTTCCGCGGCCGACGAACATCTTGCGTCGCCCTTGTCTCGATATGTAATCGTTTTAACTGCAATTAATTTGGAAGCACACCAAGCGACGCAAAATGTTACATGGGATTCAAGATGTCACTCTGGAACAGTGAACTTTTTACCGATTTATGTCAATGGAAAGCTTATGGTATTGTGTCGCGGATTTAAAAAGTTGATTGTTCCAGACATACAAGGAACGGATGAAATGCGCAATGTCTTCCCATAATTTGAATATAGAGAAACGATCATTGCTTTGAATAATCTATTTATCTTGTTATATATAAATATTATATTTTACAACAGCGGATACAAGAGTGCTAGTGTTTTCACATGTGAAAATCAACCCCTTTAATCATAAATATTATTTAATATTAATATTATAAAATTACTAATCATATTGCAATTTTATATTTTTATATATAAACTTCTAAAGAATATTTCAGAACATGAGGTAAAGGTAATGGTGTAAAGGTATTGTTTTATTGAGTGTAGCCTTCTCGAAGGCGAGGTAAAAAACCGACAAGGTAAGTATAAAGTTTCATTTATTTCGCTGTACACCGTATTAACGATGTCGTTTGTGTTCTGCTTTGTGTTTGTTCTGTGCCGCGGGTCTGAGCGGAGTAGATCACTGCATGTCCTTCCATAATTTCGTAGTTTAAGGCGCCGCCGCTATAACTCACCCTCGATACTGTGCTAATTATTATGAATATTACAATTTTAACTATTAACATGTGGAGTGGAATTTAACGTTTGATGTCGGTAAGTAAAGTTTACGTATATATGAACCGTAAATAAGTATTTATGTAGACGTAGACGTAGAGACTCAGTGTGCACGACACCTCTCCCCGTTCACGACATCGTACCGAGCACGAAGCTCTCGATGATGCCCGGCCATCCGCTGGCCACGCGGCTACGATAACATCGCGATATTTGTCAATTGTGTGATTTTGATGAAAACATTTGTTGTAGAAGTTGTTGGAATTGTGGCAAATCGTGCGACGGACGAGCACACAAGGTAAACCTACATCATTATTATTTTTGTCGTCGTAGTTTGTTGGTTTATGTGGCTTATTTATTTATTATTTATTATGTCTTTATTTGCATTCACATGTGATTTCACTGCAAATGTCCTCTAGCAATTCATGTTTTATATGTTAGTAATTTTTAGGATCAAATGTCATTGATGCATGTTAGTTGGACGAAACTGAACAGTCCAATGATATGTTATTAGTTTTGTTGTGGATGCGCATTTCATTTATCGCCATGATGTATTATTACAAGTAAAAGGAACATAATTTGTGATTTATTGATGAACACAGGGCATTCATTCATATAGTATTTCGTGAACCGTGAGAAAACGCGTGCAATATATAAAGAACTAGACCTACAAACTCATTCCATAATCCCATTGCACAACCAGCATGAACGCATTTTCCTTTTGCCACATGAACATTCATATAACAAACAGTTGTCACTCGCTGTAACATTACTATCTCACTTAACAAACTTGTAAAATACTGAAATTACTGTAAGCTGTTCACGAACTGGCGCTACTAATATTTCAATGCTTTGTACATAATTCATTCTCGCTTTTCATTGTTTTGCCCTTCCAGAACCACCTATAAAACTAACTTCCATCCTGAATTACGCTAAAACTCCCTTTCCATTAACTCGTGGGTGGCTTAAGAGTATCGGAGGAGCCAGCGACACGGCAGGTGGCGCTACTGTCCCTAAAAAGAAAAGAGGACGTAAACTCAAAAACAAACAGAAATTGACTAAAGGAAAAAACAGACTAAGGAAATTCGAATTAGATGTAGCCAATAATGGAGTAAAACAAGACAGAGAAAGAAGATACCTGTGCTCCATATGCCAGAAGAAGCAATACAAATATAGAAGGAATAAGTTGAGACATGAAAAGTATGAATGTATCTCGGGTCCCCAGTTTGTTTGCGATATATGTGGAAAGAAATATTCACAGAAAAAAACGTTAACATCACACGTTGCATTAAAGCATCACGACTGATGCGAGCTTAAAATATAGCTTCAAGTTAATTTTTTGTTACATTTCTTCATGTTGATTTTCATACATTTATATTATCAATAGTTTACTTTTGTTGATTTTTTAAGATTAATTATTGACCAGTTGATTTTGTTTATCCATGTGCCAACATCTAACTAAAACATGAATTGTTAGAGTTTAGATTCTAATGACAAGTACAGAAGTAGTAGTTAAATAACAATATCACTAAAAGTTTTGGTATGTTCTAAGTTTTGGTATACATTCTTATGATTAGTTAATTTGTTGATTTATTATATTATTAAGTTTATACTGGACCCCATTGTTAACTTTATTTTTTTTTGTTTCTTTAAGTATATTTTTGTTCAATTGGAAAGGTGCTTCCTTGTTTTCTAACGTTGTTTAATATTTTTTTTATTTTAATACATTTACGTTCTTTAATATGATTGATTTTTATTTATCTACTCGTCCGGCTTACATCTGTCGCCTAGGGAATATTCACTACGTCATTCCCGCGTCGCAAAAAGAACTGTACTCAATTTTCTCTTCCAGGTCGCAAGACGGCGACGCCGCGTCACGGCATCGTCACTCGTAGTAGTAAAAAAGTTTGCGAAGAGACGGCCAGCGCGACCACCCTAGCCATTTTAAAGAACGTCGCCACGCCGCCCAACAACGTCCCCGAGGAGACCAAGGAGAACAAGAAGCAGTCGAGGCCGGCCCCCGACCCCGACGCCAGGGTCGAGTGCAAGGCGGAAGTGAAGGCCGAGAAGGGCGACGAAGGCAAGGACAGCAAAGAAAGCAAGCAGGAGTCGCGGTACAACATCTTTCCGCGTAGCGCTAGCTCGCTGCCGTGTGCGCAGTACAAGACGGACAAGGGGTACAAGTGCCCCAACTGCCAACGCTGCTACAACGCGCGCAAGAACCTCGTGCGCCACGTGACGCTGGAGTGCGGCCGCGAGCCGCAGTACAAGTGCCCGCACTGCGCCTACAGCAAGCACCGCCGCAACGAGCTCAAGAAGCACATCGAGAAGAAGCACCCCGACCACCATCGCGCCGACTGACCGCCCGGCGCCCGACTGACCGCCTCTCGTACCTAGTGCCTTATTTGTACCACTACTCGGTTTTCCTCTTAGATGGTATTCGAATTACGTTAATTTTATACGACTCTTGTACACTTATGTATTGATGATTGAATAATATTCGATATTTTTGGAACTATTAAAAGTTTTAAAACGTCACCGATTTTTGATTTAACGATTCGAACCCGTAATCGTGTGCCGATATCTTTATGGGAAGATAAGTCAATGACGGTTCAGATATTTGGATTGTGCATGTTTTGCATGAATTAGAAGCTTCGCCTTTTATAATTTCTAACAGAAATTATTTTATTTTTATATTTTTTTTACTTATTATTATAACGCATTTCTTTGGTTCCTTAATTTTATTTTAGCCTTTGGTAGTATTAACAAGATACTCCGTATGTAGTTCCGCTTAACTTATTATTTGCAATACCGTTAATGTGTTGTATTTCAGAGCTACACAAGGATACCCACCTACCGTCGGCACTGTTATCGCTCCTGTCCGTTCAGCACGCGCAGTCGCAATCGCTCGCGTCGCTCGTGCCGCCGTGCATTCAGGTCACCAACATCATGAAGCCCGTCGGCGCGCTCCCTGCACACCTCCTGCAGCAGGCCTTCCTCCAGAACAACAACACCGTCGCGCAGGCGCTCGAGTACAAGGCTCCGAGCAAGCAGGAGGAGGCGGAGTCGGAGGCGGAGTACGACGACACCGACGACATCGTGCTGCCCGAGGAGAGCGAGGCGCTGTACGCGGCCGGCGCGCTGGAGCTGGCGGCCGACAAGGGCGCGCGGCGCGAGGCGCGCGACGCCGCCGACGACCCCAGCCGCCAGTTCCAGTGCCGCCACTGCGGCAAGAAGTACCGCTGGAAGTCCACGCTGCGGCGCCACGAGAACGTGGAGTGCGGCGGCAAGGCGCCGGCGCACCAGTGCCCCTACTGCTCGTACCGCGCCAAGCAGCGCGGCAACCTCGGCGTGCACATCCGCAAGCACCACAACACCGAGTGGTACATGTACGCCAGCAACAAAGTCAGGCGGAATAAAAAGACGTCTATCTAGTTATACTTAGGCAAAGAATCGTTAGACCAAAGTAGATACCTAACCAAATCGGTACTGCAATAATATTATTTATATTTACGTTTTATTTTTGTTGAAGACGTTTTTAATATACACTAAAGATAATAGTTTTAATGTGCACATTCCCTAACGGCATTAGTGTAATTGTTGTTTTTTTTTTGTTTTAGAGTTTATTATTATACTGTAGTTAAGACTGACCCTAAGTATTTTTGTTCAGTTATTGTTTTTAAAACATGACCATTTACATCCATTGCGACGTCGCTCCAGAGAAGATGTAATCCCTCGAGAAATTTGAACATTTTGTACAAATGTTACCCAAAATATAAGGTTAAAATTATGAATACACGCCATCTCGAATTCTTCTAGTTTTAGTTTCCTTAACATTCCTTAACTGGAATTATTCCAAAATTGATAACTCTTAGTGCAATGATATTAAGAAATGATTAGTTGATATTTTTATGTTTTATTTAAGACATTGACATATACACTTTTATGGTTTATCCCGTTAGGAATTGTTGTATTTGGGACCACACAATTGTCTTCCCATTTTGTTATAGAAAACCCAAAGTTACATTATTTTTAAACTTATTTATTAAGATAATTTTATGTGGACTGCGGTCCTAATAAGCTATTTGGATGCCTCAAATTTCCATCAAAGTGAACAAAATGTTTCACTAATGTATAGAACTTTGAGGCAAACATGGCTTGGGTAAATCAGAAGCTCATCGACTATGTGCCTACAATGTTACCTGTAGTTAATATTACATATCTATTACTATTTATTATGTTATTCGATTTATATTATTTTTGTGTATTGGGAAAAATGTGTTCAAAAATTTTAAAAAGAGTTAATGATATTAACAGATATTTTATTTGCAATAGTGTAATCGAGTTGTTTAGCATATTGACTGTTGATATTTTTTTGTTAAACTAGGATAACAAAGCTATTTGACCAAAGTCAGTATTAGTTATTAACGTGATGGTAAGAATTTAACACATGTTATTTGTTATTGAAACTATTCGAGTCATCACTAAGCATAGAAATTTTTTTTCAATAAGACAATGTTCCCATCATGTCATGTTTATTGAAGGTCCAAGGTACTGATGTAAGAATTAGAATAAAAATTTTGATGTTATGAAGTCTACATTGTTTGTTAATGTTATTGGAAGAATAGTTAATCAATTAGTGTGATTTTTATATGAATATATTGGGGTTTACTTGGTAGAAAAGTTTAATAAAATATGAATATAGAGAGTACTGCTTGTTTTTATTTATATTTATTGCAGTGTTATAAGATTTGTTTCATGTTGATCAAGGGAAATATTACCTAAGTAGAAATGCCTGATTGCAGAAACTTTTGTAACATGCAACAATGCTCAATGTTGACATTTCAATACTGTCATTGTTCATTTGATAATAAAATTGCATTGATACACGGGTTAAGTTCGTTTTATCGCGTTTCCAAATGTTGGTAAGTGCTTTTTCATTGAAATTTTAAGTATTTAATCGCGCATGTGTGCATGAATGTTTTGAATCACTGCTTTCCTTTCGACGCATTATCAATGTTTGTTTTCTTCCTTTTCGTTCATACTAATATAATTAATAATTTCAGGTAGACAAGAAAAGCCCATGGGTCGGGAGACTGCATTTAATTTAACAAAAGTTTACTAGAATATCCAAAGCAGTGACTAAAAACCATATCGTTTATAGTAACACCATGAACTTTCTTGGTACCTTATGTTCCTCCACTCGTTTAGTGATAGTTCGATAATGAATATCACTGAACGCCGAGTGTTCGAACGGAATGGACGAAACTGTTAAATCCTCGCTCAAGTCATTTTTAAAATAAATGTTTTTTTTTTCCTTTTTTTGTTCTTTTTTTTTAATTTTCCTTTGCAAAGCTTTCATCACAGCACTCGGTGGACACTCACAGTAGTATATTATCTTCAGTCTATGTACGTACACGTATGTCTATTTATATATAAATATATGTATGTATATGTGCCGTATGTAACATCGTACGTATCTGTGCTCGTACTCGTCGTTAACCTCACGGGAATGTTGAATGTTCGCGTGCGTGTCGCGAGGCGCGAGTGGCTGACGTGTGGTGGCGATTGCAGGCGCGGAGGACGGCGCGCTGACGCGCATCGGCGGGCTGTCGTGGGAGCAGTGGTCGGCGCGCCTGGCGCTGCCGCTCGTGGCCGGCCTGCGCGTGGGCGCGGCGCCGCTGCCCGCGCTGGCGCCGGCGCCGGGCGAGCCCAGCTTCACGTGCCCCGACTGCGGCCGCGTCTACAAGCTCAAGTCGTCGCTGCGCAACCACCAGAAGTGGGAGTGCGGCAAGGAGCCGCAGTTCCAGTGCCCCTACTGCGTCTACCGCGCCAAGCAGAAGATGCACATCGCCCGCCACATGGAGCGCATGCACCGCGAGGTGCACATGAAGCCGGAGCAGTACATCAAGCAGGACAACGTGGACGCCTGCACGTAGGCCCGTCGGCCCGTCGCCGCCGCGTCTTAGTCGCTACCCGATACTCCATTATTATATTAGAGTTATCTGTTCGACGGTATAGTGTTAAGTTTTGCGTATCGTTGTCTCTTTGAATTTGATATTGGCACGTTCGAGAGACCCGTCTTGATGTTTTCGTGGGAGCGCTGAAATTTGCAAATTCGTATCAGACTCGCAAGTTACTTTCAGAATGTGATAAATGTGATGAAATCTCTTTGTGATAGTGGCGTCAGGCAGTCACGTTAGACGTAATCGCAGTTCTCGTGGACGCGAACCGTGCCTTCAATCGTTACCTACTCCAGTCAACCGATGACTGAATATATAAATACTGAATAGATACCATAATGAATTTATTCTCATGACGAATTACTCGTAGTATTCACACTGGTTGCAGTTATTTGCAACGGTGTAAGCAACTGTTGCATTTATCCAATATATTAAGGAAAGTGATTTGTATAGTTATACTTTTTACTCTTGGTATATTTTTTTATGTACAGCATTTATTGTATAAATTATCATTCCCGGTATTTTAATATTTGAGCGCACTTTGGGAGGTTGTTATGAAGGACAGTTTTTAAGTTTGACTACTGTTGTTACCAGTTGCAGTTACTAATTATCACGTTATTGTACAATCCCTTAATTTTATCGAAAAAATGGGAATAATTTATCAGTGGCGAATCCTGTTTTGATGCTGTTGCAAAATTAACGAAATCGAAACATGTAATTCCGGAATGGGAAGGATGGATAATGATTTTAGTGTAGAATTGTTTTTCTGTTCTATGTAAATCGTAGTTTTAGATAAAGTGAAGCTATTTGTCGCTTAGTAAGCAAACTCTAGTTCTTTGCCATAATGCATGTTCCATTATTTTTGTAATACTCATGTAAGTTAATTTTTTTAATTTCAATTATATTTAGATCTCTTTACATTTAATGCATTTATTTTACATTAATCTAGGGATACTTCTCGTATCAGATCAGATCGAGGAAAAAATATTGATAGGTTGAATTAATTAAGTTCCTTCAGATAAATGTATATGGACACGTTATTGGATGTTACATTTGGGGCCAATTTTTATTGTTAGGTTTAGGTGAGACAGTCGCAACGAGTGCCTTAAAATATATCCGTGGAATCGACAATACAGGCACTGCCATTAGACGTTTATAAAAGTAGTTTAGCCGCGCACAAATCATGGTCCTATTTACAAGTTCAAATTTAAATCTTCCACGTAGTCGTATAAGTTTTTATACACATTACCATTTAGAAATTATGCTAAGTTAGGGACGGCAGCGCGACAAGCAAAATTATTCAATTCGTGTCATAATATAGGAATACAAATATTTTTTACACGGCGAGAGCGATTCCTGCAATTGAGTGATTTTGCTGACGTGGTGCCAATATTTAGGTTACTTTCCGCAGGAGTTACCATCGTACAATCAATACATAGAACTCGCTAAGTACAACCACAAGTCACGTCAGTATAATACAAAGTGCCTTCGAAACTTTAGTCATTAGGATTTATTATATTCAGACAAGGTTTTTTTAGAATCAAGCCTGACATGTAACTTGTATTGCAAAACATCTAGGTTGTGATTCGACGTTTGACAATAATTTGAACAACTTTCTGCTAGATTACTCATTTCTTGGTATTTTATACTAGGTACAATAGAGCTGTGATAGTTTTCTCGAGTGATTTTAAAAACGTGGCTATATTCGTCTTTGGAAGAAGAAATGCCATAGATATGCAGGTCGTTGTTAGACGTTAAAAGGCTATATTTAAGTTTCATGACCTTAAAATTGCTCACTGATTGAAAGTCAATTTTTATACTGAACATGCGCGAATGACGGACAATCAGTTGTCGAACATTGTACATGTTATGTTACAAGTTATATCGAACGAAAGTACGCAGGCTTGAACCTAGTTATACACTTACTGCCTAGTATATTTGTACGTTTTGTAGATAACAGTGTATTTGACAATAAGAAGTTACAGTGATTAAATGCATTTGATTGTATTTTTATAACCTTTTTGTATTTTAATAAAGTTGCTATTCTCGAAATGTATTTGTTTTTATATGATTTATTGTTGTTTTTATTTTCTCGTGTATTGATTTTTCATTATGATATGTGATGAATATTTATAAACTGTTATAAAATGGGTAGCTGATAACACTGCATGTTGAGTATGGTTTAAACTTAACGGATTTTTATGTTATTTCATTATATATTAACATAATTTAAAAAGTATGTTTTAACGTGTAATTCAAAATAATCGACAATTGTAAAGCTCTTATATAAAGATAACGCATGTTATATTGTAGAGGAGATAGATCTAGTGATAATAATAGTAGATAAAAAAGCAAATTAATGGGAGACATGGTGCATTATCCTACGCTTCACAACTGCACATAGACATTTTATTTCCATACTTGAAGGTGGCTTCGCTTTCACAACGGTGGTAGCTTTGTATTATTTGCACGTATTCATATTTGTTTGCGTTTCGATTTCAGTTGCACAGTTGTACACACCTTATATATTGGGTTACGGTACGGCCGGCCTGAGCGGCGGCAAGGCCGGCTGGACGCTGTATGAGTGCGTGGATTGCGGAAACAAGTACAAGCATAAGGGCTCCCTGCAGCGGCATATAAAGTACGAGTGTAGAAAACAGCCGAGTTTCAAGTGTCCCTACTGTGTGTACCGCGCCTACCAGAAGCACAATTTGCTCCTGCACGAGCGCCATCTGCATAAAGATTTGCCGGAGAAGGTGGATTTCGTATCGGAATGACCCGCCGCTCGTAGAGGTGTAAAATGTCAGTAAACGTTCACAATAGCTACTAACCGGCGCGATCGGGAACTACTAACGAACGGGGCTTCATGAGGTTTAACAGTTATGATATACAAGTTATAACGAGGATCCGAATATTTGGACTCGCATCGCATCTTTATATAATTAATTGTAAATGTTTTTTGGGGTGCACAAAATGTTTTCTTTACATACTTGTATTTATAGTAACAAAAAATTAATTGTATTTATTTATTGATTTATCTATATAAAGTGCCCGATGTATGGCAAAATACTGTATTCCTCCACCACCTATTCCACAGTGGGACGTAAACGTAACTGATGAAACGCAGGAGTGCAGTACATTTCTCTGCCTTACTCTTGGGGAATCGCAGGCGTGATGTTACGTTTATATGGTGCACTATACATTATTAACGTTAATCACAAAATCTTAATTTATTATTTTTATCGTTTTGATTTCATGAATACAATTTAATTATAGTACTGTTAATACGAAGCACATAGCGATATTTAAGTATAACTGCTCAACTGCACTTATGCATTATTTAATTCAGCTTTACACGTCCGTGCATGTGGTGTACATTACATTACATAACGAAGCGGTAACTTGTGGAGAAATGAATTCTTCTTAACAAAATCTATTTTATGTTATTTCATTATATGATATGACATTGTAAGTTTTACTTCATCTATTATGGTTTGTATGGACCTGCTATTGTTTGCAATATTCGAGGAACTAGAAAATTATATCGCCGATCAAAAAATTTATTTCTCCGCAAATATACAAAACAATAATTAAATGAACTTAAATAATTAAAATCTTTAAGAACCATAATAGAATAAAACTTTCTTTCTTATGTAACCAAATACATTTTCTGTTACAGCTGCCACTGCACCGAAAAGAGAACTCTGAGAAACTTTTACTTAAGGAAGGACTTCAGTGTCTACAGGAAGAATTTGGCGAAAGGCTCAAATACCGCACCTTAAAGGATTCTCTTTTTTAAATTTGGACTTTAAAATGTCTTTGTATTTTTTTTTCATTCAGTATTTTGCTACAGCACAAATCAAGTATTCACTAATATGTATCAAGATGTCATATAATTTAAGATACTGACAGGAACGAATCATTTTTTATCCAGTGGCGCAACTCGTTGAATTATTTGATTTTCCGAGTTTTGTGTGTAATCACGTTTTTTCTATTTTTAAGAAGATGAAAAATTTATCACTGCGTGTTTCGTATAAAGTGGTTTTTTTTATTAGCGCTTGTATATTTGGTTTAATCTGTAAAAAAATTAACACTACATGCAATAAGTATATTTTTCTACGGCATATTTAAGCTTTCATTTTTCAACGAAAAGTTTGTTATAAGTGTCGCATTTTGAATAAAAACTATAAAACACTGGATGGCAGCTACTAGTAGTCGGCGGCTACGAGACATTTTACCTACATTATAAGATATTGAATTTGATATTCATAATTTCAAACTACTTAGACAAATAATATACGTAAGACAAATGTTTTGCTATAGGTATATAGAGAACATTTTTAATAGATTGTTAAATTTTCTTGTTCTTGTTATTAATGTTTATTTAGTGTGTGTTCCTTGTTACCAAAGAAATTTATTGTAATATTATGCCAGCAAAATCTTGTATTATATATTCAGTATTTATGTTACAATGTATATTATTATTGCATTTGTTACTGTTATTAAGTTACCTTTGAAGTTCAAATGAATTTACAAGCAATATATTAAACCAAAGAATCTTCCAGTCGATTCTAGTAAATATAAAATTAAGTGCCTTAATAAACAAAATAATAATATTGTTAAGTATACAAGTGGTTCCGGTTAAGTTTTGTATAAAATATTTTGTAAGTGACATGTTCATTTTGGACAGTGTTTTACATTTATATCTAATTATTGTGTTATTTGAGTGTTATTTTAAGGAAAGTTTTATTTAGTAACTAAAAATGATAATACCCACCAAGAAATTAGTTAAAAATTTATTGTATCAACACAGTGTTCTAACACTTCATGCTAACTTGGTGTAACTAACATTGATAAAATCCATATATTTTTACCACCTTGTTATTTATAAATGTCGAAACAGATAAGTAGTTGGATGTTTATCTAGTCTGCAAGAGAAAACAGTGCCAAAATACTTCAAAAGTGCCCTCTTAGGTGCTGCAAAATGGATAAATAAACGCACAAGTTTTATATCATGTTTTATACTATTTACATTAGTTTTTAACATCGAGGAATTAGTGCCTACTAATAATAATAATTTTATAGTGCAATAATTAATTATAGTTAATTTGTTTAACAAAATGGAGATTAGGCACACTTCAATTAGAAAGACTACATAATTAAGTTATTGTAAGGTAAATCAGGCAATGGCTAAACTATGTATTATTATGTTCACTTTAACCTGTTATATTTAAAACCCAATGTGGTAAATGACGCAAAAAAAATAGTAACTACTAAGTTATTATGTATTTTATTTAAATGCAGTGGAGTGTGTTTCGTTTGTTTTTTTTTCAATGGAAAATATGTGAATAAATGTTCTTGATTTATTAGTCTGATTTGTGTTATATTCCACTACCAAATTCCATTTCATTGTAGGCTTTATTTTTTAAATATACAGTGACATTAGGTAACTAGAATAATTACGTCTAGATGAATAGGTAGGTGTATACTAGTTCATAAGCATTGTATCCACAGATAAATGTTACTAGATTTTTTTTATTGTTGCAGGTGAAGTGGATTTTTTTAAGACAATGATGCATACTATGTTGCCAATAATGCCTATGAAGACAAAAAATTTCTGGTCACATTACGAAACGAGTTACGAGTGTGAAAAATGTAAACGGAAATACAGACATAAAAGTACTTACAGACGTCACGTTACATACGAGTGTGGGAAAGAGCCGATGTTCAGATGTCCTTACCTCGACTGCACGTACAAAGCGTATCAGAAAACACACACTGACGCCCACATAAAAACGAAACATAAATCTTTGTCACTCGAATACAAGCGATGATATACGGACGAGAGGTGAGGGACATGAATCAAATTTGTGATATTAATGTTAATTATATTTAAATCGTTTCACTAAACGTTGTTTACTTTTACTACAGTATTATTCCAGAATAGTAATTGGTCAAATGTACATTACTCTGTCAGTGCTATCAAGATACTTTAAAACTTGCAGTACTACCTAATCACTGTAATATGAAATCCTTAAGATAACAGTGGAATACAACCATGGGAGTATAGTACACTCATCTGTCTACTTCTTCAGAGCTTACAGGCGTAATGTTACTTTTTTAAAATAGTAAACAGTAGTCTTAATCATTATATGGTTTTCAAATAATATAATAATTATATATTATTTAATTATTAAACGTAACAAAAATGTAAGTCGCTCTGTATGGATTTTAAGTACCTAAGTCGAAATTCCCGCCATTAGTTATAATACATGACGTGTACAAGGTTTTGATTATGTATATTTTCGGCCTAACATTTTTTTTGTGGGTTATATTTAAAATTATCTCAATTTCCTTATTCAGAAAACGATAGTTCTTGCTATTCTGAGGTGCCTCATAAGCATCAATGGTAATGCGATATACGTTAGCCAGCCAACAGGCTACTTGAGTAGACAGGAATTGCAGGACAAATGGGCTATATAGATATAGCAAAGAACAATCAATAGAGCAAGTAATCCGCTTTTTCTAACATAAAAAGAAAACGTTTGCCAGCCAGTAGTACACCAGGAAGATCTTTTTGCCTCATGATCGTATGTCTCGGAACATATGCCTTTATATGACAGGAACACCGAAATGACTATTTCCGAAGAGGAGACGGGTTACTAGGCCGGCGAAACCGCGGGAGCACGATACAGGTTCTACCACCGCATCTGTAGAGGCGGGGTGTTCGCTACCGTGTGGCAGTGTTCCCCACGAGACTGCTCGGGTAAAAAGGAAGTCCTGGAGGCCCGCAATCTGTTCCCTAGTGCCGCAAGGCGCAGCGTAGGAAGTCGCAATCCATCCATCCACCGAAATGTGTATAAATGGTGGTTGGAAGTTTGAGATTTGTCGGTTGTTAGGACTATTGTAAACCTAAATGACAGAAAAAATATTAAAAATGATATGAAATGCGTGATGCATTTAATTTTTTATTTAATAATATCGTAAGAAAATATTAGCCTCTATATTTTAACGATACTGCCCGGATAATATAGAATGCTTAATTTTATGGACGATAAACTACAAACTACGGCTGCATTCCACTAAGCATTCACAACGATCACGCTCACGTCCACTGATTTTACTGTTCCACAAAGGCCCGAGCGTTGAGATCGTAAGCCCAAGCGGAATGGATTATGGGGCGTTTTG
>DWDW01000419.1:0-15042 GCA_018245635.1 Mimoniades versicolor eupheme | reverse complement strand
TTTGGCTGAAGGTAGCATAGAAACTTACTATATTTATGTATAAAAGATTAACAAGATGGATGTACTTACTCAAATAGTTTCACATGCAAAGCCCGGCGCATATATTATGTCGGGGGTCCTAATTGATACTGCTTTATCAACTGTCTCTATATTATTAGCGATATTTATGTAGAATAGTTTGAGTGTAAATTTAGGTGTAACATTCACAACCATACCATTAATGTAACTTATGCTCCAGAGTAAGACGTATTCAAACGTTACTATGAGATTACGTTGTAACATAATATGAAGACTGTCATATGTTTCGTAACACAACCACACTGACATGTTGTGACGTTAAATTAATGTCGATCACTAATATATACATCTATATTTCGTACATGTTTGCTGGGTACCGATTTTTGACTATTTCAAAAGGCACCATCTGACCTGTTAGGAGAAGATAGCAGGTACATTAAGAACAGTGACTATTCGCCCACGTGAGATCTTGCATTCGACATAAAAGTGGGACGTTAACGTAACTGGTGAAATGTGGCAGTGTTCTACATTCCTCTGCCTACCTTTTCGGGGATCACAGGCGTGATGTTACGTTTTGAATTATATTGCCATACCGTAACGCAATACACTAATTATTTAGAAAGCAGAGGAGAAAGACAGGGGTAATATACCTACATGTAGACGTACACGCTCTCTACGTGCGATGGCAGTGTTTTAAAACACTATTCGCTGTTTTCGGTGTCTCTTTTGTTTCCGTTTGCGACTACTTTTCACGGAGCCGTCTGCTTTCACAATAACTTTTTAAAACCTTATACGACTTTACCGCTGCTTCTTTTTTAGGCACAGCGGGCTATAAAAATACCCTTACATTTATTATATTCGCGCGGTTTTCAATGCTAGCCTAATTGGAATTGTTGAAATGGAGGAAATATTTCGGAAGCACTATTACCAATCTATGTTTCTTTCGTACGTACAGTCTAACACAAAATTACTCTCTTTTCTAATTATCACACACAAGGGAATGCGGACCGAAAAAAAATTTGAATTAACACATGACAGTAGTATGGATTTAATTTGATTGTAACATACAAGAGTTTTTAACACCTTATACATGTAAAGTTTCTTTCTAATATCAGAAACTAGTAAATTATTCTTACACAAATGTTATCCACATTTCACATACATTTGTATTATAATGTTACATACGTTTTGACTATTGTTTCACTGGCAACAGCCACGTGCGTATTTAGTTTAAATGTAGATTCTTTTGTTTTGTGCATGCATCATTTTATAATTTCTACATGCATTTCTATGCTCTATCTTTAGGATAAACTCTATTTAAGTTCCCAGAGTTGGAAATAGGTTGAGTGCGGCCACGGAGGAAAGCGCGGTTCTCTACACCGTAATTAAATAGAGACAATAGATTCCGACGCTATTTACTTGTAGTTATACACTTTAAATTGAATTTGATGCTCAGCCACTATGTAGTTTTTGTTAAGAGAACGCCGGGAATATTTTAGGTACTCTTACATACTTTTAATGTAAGCATTTTAACTTCATTTTCATTAAAATCGTACTTTTTTCAATAATGCGACATTTCTTATTCAAAATATAGCAAGTATTTAAAGTAACTCATGTGCTTTACATATTTAAAATGGACAGTTCGTATCAGAGAAATGCCGTAAAATAACTTGCGATAATGTTAGGTATAATAATATTTACCCCGTTAAATGATCGAGTAACATAACAGCCTATATATAACGCATTCAGAAAAATTTAGAAAATCCATTTATGACGTAACACGTAACATCACGCCTGAAATCACGTAGGAGGGAGGCAGAGTAATGTAGAACGCTCCCACGTTTCACCAGTTTCGTTAACGTCCCACTATGGAATAGGTGGTGAGCCTATTGTCATGCACCGGGCAGATATCCACACTTCGACTCAATATTAGAAAATCTAAATTGTATAATATTAGTAATGCGCGACATGGGAATCGAACCCAAGACCTCCCGGTCGGCCGTTCACTTGCAACCAACAAGCAGGTACGACTAACGAGACAGTACGAAATATTTTAAAATTATCGACTGTGCGACATCAAGTGCACCAAGATTCATCGATAACTTGAAAACAAAATAATAACTGCAATACAGTAAAATTTTAATTTTACAACTGATAATGTGGCTTCAGTTACAGCATCGTGGTCTATGGGGAAATGAAATTTCTGAGTGTTTTTTTTTATTTTTTCTATGATGGTAAAATCGTTTATTACCCGTCTTTTCGTATGGCTTAACAGAGTAAAATCGTCCTAGTTCCAATAAAGTACTTGCGCTAAACGTATTTATTCGATTAAAATAATTTTTTTAAACATTTTCGTTGCATTTCCGAGCAGAAAATAAGATTCGGGAGCTGTGTTTGCCGCCGATATGAGACGCAGCGAAAAGATCGTTGTGCACAGACAAAGGAATTTTACGGATGACGGCAACGAAAAGCTGGACTGGAACACTCTTTGTGCTGTTTCTTTTACGAGCAAAACATGTTTTCGCATATATACTGGTAGTGAGTGATGTGTATATACTGGTTTCGTGTATACTGTTTCGTGTATACTGGTTTCGTGTATACTGGTTTCGTGTATACCGGTTTCGTGTATAATGGTTTCGTGTATACGGATTTCGTGTATACTGGTTTCGTGTATACTGGTTTCGTGTATACTGGTTTCGTGTATACTGGTTTCGTATATATTGATTTCCTACATGCTGGTTGTAATCTATACCTACATACAATTTTATCCATTGTTTATTATATCTTTCTGCCTGCCCCGAAAGAGACCTTGCGTGAAGATATCATGATATTTTTTTTATTAAATGATATGCTAGTGACCAGTAATACACTGCGAATTTTATACAAACATTTAACACTTTCGTTAACTGAATTTCTTTCAGCTTATTTATATCTTAATGACACAGTGCCGCATGCGAGTGCAAGGAGAGTGTTGTCTGTGGGAGAAACACGTCGAATCGGTAAAGATAGAGATTGTTGGTAGTCGGTGCCCTCTACGTACACAGTAAGGGGTCTACGTGATGGCATAATAACAATATAATAAAACATATTTTTCCAAATGTCAAAACTACTGTTACATTTTGCTTTATGGGCATTTTATTTCAAACGAGTACCTACCTATATATCGAAATGTTGCAAATATATTTAAACAATGAACAGTCATACCGACTGAGTGCCACAATTTTATGTGAAATTATCAGCATCATCATTATCAGAGTATTTTCATTCAATATTTATCAGCGAAAATGTATGTTTGTGTTAAGAATCATGTGTTTTACTAAAGTTATGGACCAACTTGGGACGACTGTTTCCCTCTTTCTAGACCGCAAAGCCATAATATGTCCGTTTTATTGAATTAAAAGTCTCAACGTGAAAATCCAATTGGATCTCATTGTCGTATTGTTGCTGACTAGATATTAAAATTATCTATACATTTCATAGCAAACGCCAGCAGTGACCGAGCGGTAAGTGTTCACTCGCGGGTACAGCGACTTCGCGTGTCTTAAGGACTTCAAAGCTTTTATTACATTCGAAGTTCAAACCACGGCTGCGCGTATACAAATCAACAGGTAGAAAATTAAATAAAAAGTTATAAGCTATAAGTTCACTTACCTTCTAGTTATACTTCACAGAGGTTAGGTCGATTCATATACGCGTAAAGGATATAAGCGATGAGAACTATTTTAGTCACTATCATTATCCGAGACTGTTATTAAACGAATCTTTACATGATTGTAAGCAGTCAATATCCGTTGCCAATGTCAAGTTAATAATTTCTCTCGACAAATTCACTGTTCAAAAAGCCACTGTTCTCAATGTTTGGTATATCGAAACAGCCTAATGTCTTTATAAGATATCCGACCTTCATGTGTAACAATGAATCGCTTAATAATTTAGATTCAGATATTGATGCTTTGAAGATTGCTTCCAATAGCGAGTGTATTATTAACGAGTTAAGAGAGTGATACTAGTAGTGAAATTATCATAAAACACGTCGAATTCATTGATTGCTACAATATCGACAGCGGTGGAGGAAATTGTAGTAATTATTGAGTATTGCACGTCACGTTGCCGACTACAGCCGACCATTAATGTGTAATGTCAATGTCGTCACATGACACTTAATTGTGCATGCCGCGTCATTGCTCAAAACGCATCGTCAAGGTCAGAGCATAAAATAAACCCGCGGCGCACACATTTAATGCTTATGTTCCAAGTACATTTAATAACATCGTGACTTCTCACGAAACTACTGTCAATTGCTTTTTAAATTTAAACTATATTACATACTTTTTAATATGTCATATCGTGTGTAGTATTTGTTATTATCATGTTTCATAAGTTTTCCTGTTTTAAAAATCTTGATTTCTTTTTAATTATACATAGTAATATTGGTTATTAGCCACATATACCTTACCTATCATGGTACAGAAATAAATATTTAATAATATTGACACCCATTGTATTTTTTTTATAGTTTTGGAGCAAAAAAAAATTATAACGTCTTGTCAAGGTTCTATTAGGGTAGGCAGGGAGCAACGAGTGCTAATATCTATGTTCTTACATAGCTGCTGTGCTTCATCCACATTAGCTTCATTGGACACTTATATTTTTATTAAAATATCAATATGAAAACCTGTATTAAATTATCAATACGAAAACCTGCTAATTTAAAAGAGCGATCAACAAATCATTGAGTCATTCAAAACATTAGTTTAATGCTTAAGTTGGGTGAAACCTCACTGTTATTGATCGACAGGCTGTGACATGGAACAAACATTCGGCGGTTGGTTGCGATCCGGGCCGAGGAGGGTTGGATTGTTATTACTTAGCACTAAGTTGCTGGTGTGCGATAAACGTAATTTGGTATGAAATTTATAAAAACAAATCTTTACTGCCCCGTGTGGGGATTACGTACTAAACCGCCTTAGGGGATACCTATGTGCAGCGGTGAACTGAGATAATATTATAAATATTATTAGCAATAATATTAACGATTAGAGCGCTGTTCTGAAATATTATTTGTTATTTATACAGAAGTATAAAGACATTGTGATTAATTAACTAGTAGTTAAACTAAGCAATTATACATATGTAAGTATTGACCTATGCCATAAAATATCTATTAACTTATACATGTATATCGTACCTAACACCGCGACTGTAATTTTTTAATGAAATTCTTTAAAGAAAACCGCACACAATAATGGAATCTCATGTTCTTTCTTTTTCAAAGTATTAGCTAATCAATAGTCGCGAATCTTTATTTCAATATGTTAAATATTGAGCATTCATAAACAATTTTAGTATAACATTATGTAATCAATTCGAAGCAATGACCGCGGAATGTTAATACCCATAAAGTTAGTCTCCAAAACGAAATTCTTCTATCAATTTTTTACGTAGTAGCCAATTTTCTTCTCTATTTTTTACGTAGTAGCCAATAGTAGTAAAATTTTCTTTGAAACTGGTATAATAATAAAATTATTAGGTAGTACGTGAAATCTGAAGTACCCGAACTCGGAATAAAGTATAAAACTAAAAATTCGAATTATACTTGTACACGGTTCTTTCAAGTTGTTCCCACGTAATCCGCTTAAAGGAAGCCCCTCAAATTGTTTGAGCGAAAATATTTCCGTAATTAAAATATAAAGACACGGCCGTATGTATACGTTGAGCGAATCACCAGCGAATATACAATTTCATTATAACTTGTGACATGAATAATTCTGAGATGTTTGAAAATCTTCTGAACTGAAACCTGTTTAGTATACGGAACCACGTACTTTGGTAAGTGAAATGCAGTAACTCCCGAACAAATTGCAAAACTAAAGTCGGGGTTGAAGTTTTAAAACATTGAAACTACTTAACTGTCAGAACTTATTCACTTGAGACCAATATCTATACACTATCATAGTGTTATCCTTTTTTGTTTACAAATGAAATGTGACACCCGTAGATGGTCCGACTGACCTAATAATGTCAACATCAACGTATGTTAATGTTAAATAAAACATTGTTTTTTACTACTCCACTGTAAAAGTTATCACTTTATTATAAGCTTTTATTGCAATGTGGGCCTTTAAGATTTTACCTATAACGCTTGTTTGGGCGTGCTTCGTCTGGTGCATAGCAGGTCCAACGCGGGCAAGTGACCATCCCACTACGGGTGCCTAAGACGAAGCTTGGAGTCCCTTGCATTAAAGTGTCCTAGATAACCTTCTTGATACATAACACGCAATGTGTGATCAGTGTACGCAAGGCGACCAGTTGTTACTAGACAGTCGTTAATATCAGTTGGCAGTTTTGACGTAGGTTAAAAGCGTTTCACCAGACAGATATTAATCATATATCCAACAATTTTCACTAACGTGGTCTATTGGAGAATGTTCTGGAATACGTACCTTAGTTTGAGAGAAAATCTATGCTTTGTCTTAAAGCCGATAAAAAGTCACGTTCTCTTACTTATATCATAGCATATTAATTGATTACAGTGAATCATTTCACCATTTCATTGTAAAGAAGACTGAGCGCTAAATATCTCTACAGTTACAGACCTGACCTCCACCGGCCTCGTACATCACTCTCTTCTTACACGCATGCCAGTTATGGTAACTTATGACCCCTTCACCAGTCGGTATCTGACTTATTCATTGACAACGGGGGAATAATATAACGGAAATGCAGTGATGGTTATAAAAATGTAGGTACCGTGAAATCATTGTTCGGTGATTCCACATCAGTGGAAGCGCGAAATCGTACCAATTGGCAGCGCAGTCACTATTAGACGTGCGACTCACCACAGAGCGGCTCAACTTTATCCACCCGTTATTAGACCAATGTAATTGGAGCTACGGCCACTCCTATATGCGGTTTATTTGAATCCCGGGCACATTTACGCCTACAATTGTGATCTAAGCTTATTAGTGTGCATTGCGTTTTGTATTTGTGTCACAAGCTTTGAATACGGGATTTAAAAGTTCGAGGTTATTTGTTAATGGATTATATCCAAGCTGATATTTTGTGAGCGGCAGCGGTTACGTGTCGTACCGTCACGTAAACGAAACGCCCGTGAGTCTTCAATCTTAAATACAATTACGCGTCTTTAGTCTAATGTATGCTCGCATTCGCAACACATAAAGTACATATGTCAGGAGTTAATAAAGAGGGATAAAGCCAGGTACTGAATTATCTGTATAAGACACTTTCTGAATAGCGTCGCAACTGGCTCTCTGCTGGGATGAGATGAGAAGCGGCACACGTAGCGAATTATAGTGCCTTATATTATAGTGCCAAATGACGATTAAACGTGAAAAATAGAAGCTAAATATGTCAGTTCGCGTGTACAACAGCTACAAAAGTCTTTTTCGAAGACCAGTGATGTTAGGTATTTTGAGATGTTGCAACTGTTCAGAGATAAGTCCTTGGTTCGATTCTCAGTTTCGATATTATTTGTTTTTTTTTAACTGCCTATAAGGCTTACCTTTTACTTCGTGGTTTGGAAATGCAACGCAACTGTTAAAACGTATGAGGTTACTCGGCACGTCTGCCTACACGTCGGAGAAATACAGGCATAATGTTACTTCTTTAGTTATTAATTAATAATCTTTAATCTTTATTTATTTAATAATAATAATCTTTATTTCGTCTTAAGTTATAATATTAAATATATGTATTTTACAAATTGCAGTTCTATATATATTTGTCATCATTTTTACGTGTAGACAGTACATAATTTAAAACAGATACTACGTCGCTGATTTTATAGTACATTAGGCTGGAAGGTCTAAAGTTTCGCTTACAATCTTCACAAACAATATTCGAAGACAATACTATATCATGACACGAAGACAAAGCCCGAATAAGGGTTACGTCACATTCTAGGTCAGCGGAATTAAAACTGGAACCAGTTTGAGCTGAATGCATCGGCAACAAAGAGTGGACATTGCGTACAATGGATTCACAATGGCATATGTACGTAATAAATAACATGTTCGAGATGAGATGGTATCGTTTGATTCGAAAAGAGGTGGCGTTAAGATATTGCTTTGCAATATATGCCGGGAGTAAACCAGAGTTATGTGCAATCAAATCTGCCATTATAAAGATACTGTAAGAAAAGTATAAACAAATAGTTACATAAACACCGAGAGGCAGGGAGAGAGAGAGAGAGAGAGAGAGAGAAAGGTGGCAGAGAGACGTTCGTTACGTCGAATTACGTCAGTGTTTCTTTTAAAAGTTCGCTTTTGAACGGCCGTAATATATCAGGGTGTATTTCAAGGCTCTGGACGGGTGCCTTAAGGTCGCATTTGGACGCGTTCCAGATCCGAGGGTTCCGTGCGAAGAAATACGCCGCTGTAGGAGAGAAGTGTTTGAAGAAGAAGAATTTTACGGCGATGCTGTTATCATTTACATGCTATGCATTCAATTTGCTTGGTTATCAAAATTTTCCTATAGTACTGAACATCGGAGTGCCCCATAACTGGGGTCTGGATAATTTCCTAAGCAGTTGTCCCAGATTCCGGAATGACGAGCGAAGCCGACCCTTTTGACAAATGTCCTTAAGACTTTAGAAGGTCTTTAGTAATATCCAACTTTTATAATTGGAAGAGAAAAGTTTTTAAATTAATACCAATGATAGCTTCTTAACAGTTATTTCTAAATACCGCACAAATATTATTATGTTCTATTTTAATTCAATATTTTAATTTGACTTTTTCTATTACATTGTATGCGTGTTTAGCCGCGATCGAGCCTGATGGGGAGCGTAGAGATATATAAAGACAAACATCACGTGTGCCTAGCAAAAACCTATTCACGCTTTCTTTGAAGACAACCCAGATACCATCAGTATTATCAGTACCATCAGTACCATCAGTATTCTCGCAAATTAAAAGCGATCTGTACTTTTTTGTTGTAATGCAACGCTGAGCGCCACTTCAATTATTGATCATTGCCTGGAATTTTTCATTATCCATTCCATTCATTACCTCCGTGGGCATAATGCATTCCTTACTGTTATAGTTTGATAACAATAGCAAAGTTCTTCCAAAGTTAACAATACTTTTTAGAAACTACCCTCATGCCAGTCACCAACTAATTAAATGTAGATAAGCCAATCCGTGCTGGACTAGTGTTTTAATGTGTGTTTTGAGCCTCTTACAGTTGCCAGGCGACTCGAGGAATTAAAAATGAATAGTAGTAGTACTTTATGTATCATTAATATTATGTTCTTGTTTCCTTCAATCAAATTCAAATTCAAATTCAAATATCGTTTATTCAAAATTGGTTCATTACAACACTTTTTGTACAAATACACAATCTGTGGACATTTGAAATTACATACAGTTTAGTTATGTGCTTGGAAAATTCCTGCCTAGTACCGTTTTAGGTTCTGGATTATATGTGAATGCTAAATTTCATATGAAATCGTTGATAGAATGATTTTACGACGAGCACATATAATAATTAGTAGAATAGCACAAAGAAATAATGAATTATGTATTTATGAAAACAATATTTCCAATCTTACCAGAAATACTGTGCCGTTTGATAAGTAGTTCAAACTATAATAATATGTAAATTTACGGATAATATTCGATGTCGAAGTTTTAAAAAATCAGCTCAATAATATCCTAATTGATAAAGTATTCATATACGATTGTAGACCCACTAAAAGGCTAATTTAATTAATATCTGAATACCAAGCATTATCTCACTGTATTTCTTATAGCACGTTTTTGTAACTCACACCGGTCATACATTTTATTATTCAATGGTTATGAATGGAGGGAATTTCGACGGTATAATTACTAACGCAATGAACATGTAATACCTATATTTTGCAGTAAGCTATGTATATTGCACAGCAAAATTTAATTGCTTGCTTACTAGTTAAGATAAAACAATGCGCATGCATTATAATCAGCACGGTAAGATTCGTTGGCCGAGTTGTCGACGAACCAGACGGTTGAGACGAGGGTCGTGGGTTGGATAATCACTCAGGATCAATCATTGGATAATGAGTACCAGTGCTAGTTCTGTGTAGGTGTAAATCAACATCTGTGTGAAAGTTATTTGTTGATGATCAATCATCAATGATGATGTTGATTGATGATCCTGGGTTGAAATCTCTTGTTGGAATCTTTTGGATTTTGTAACTTAGAATATCTAGCAGTGGTTTGAATTCTAAATGTGTGCCCGGTATATATGTAGTAATAGGCTCATCCCCTATTCCATGGTAGAATATAAACTGAACTGGTGCATCGTGAGTATGTACTAAATTCTCTGTCATTCTTACTTGTCATTGTTACCTTTAAACTTTATGGTCACAGCCTGCGACGTTGACGAAATGTAGGTAGGCAGAATGGAATACTAATGCTGGATTTGACATAATGCTTCCGTTTTGTGTAAATTTTACGTTTGAAATAAATTGTGGGTAAACTTGAGACTGTTGTACTTGATGTCTGTGCGGATGAAAGAAAATAAAAAATCCGTGTTTGCGAGGTCACATTTCACATTCACCGCCACGAGTTCTTGACGCGTTAGCGGTGTTCATAACATTTTGCCCTGTTGTATGGAACGTAGAACCACAGGCGCTGAGCAACTCATTCCTTTGTGGAAATAGCGTGGGAGTGCTCCTTACATCATCATGCGGCTACTGACTTGGAGACAAATGGTACGAGTTTGAAAACAGTCATTATAAGTGAGTATGCTGTAGATACTTACACAAACGTGCTAAAACTATTCGCAAATCATTAAATGTAAGCGCAGTCATCATTATTTGCCATTATCAGCCTGCTTCTAATGAAGGACATTTTTTTCAATTTTGATATTTCAGCGACTATTATGCTATGAAATTTGAACCATATACAGGTTTAAAACTCCTAGATTAACTATTCTAGGTTTTAAATGCCCGTTTCGCTGGGCGTAAACAAAAAAAAATAAGCAATTGATATTTTTGTTACAATACCTTAGGAAGGAACAACAATACAATCTGAAGGAACTTTGTCGATAATGATTTTAACTTATTTGTATATTCCTTCACTTCAGTTCTAAGAATTCATTTCTCGGGGAAATATAACATTTGTTATAAAGAGCAAGAATTCTCGTAAAAAAAGAAAAGTTATTTTGAAAATTTTTTGCCTAGGTTCTTCCTCTCAGCTCAAACAATATCCATGTTCAATTTCGTCAACATCACTTCAGCGGTTTTAAAGAGAAAACACAAAAGTCAATTACTCGGATTTGTAAAATTAAAATGGAATTTCAGATTTCTGTAAGCGGACGGTATACATTACGTACGCATAGACATAAAACGTGAAACGGGAAGTATGGTATAAGGTAAATTCGATATTCAATATTCACTTAAAATGGTACTTTATTAGTTACAAATAAAGTATTACATATATCGAAGCTCTATAAAGAATAGAAACTAATCAATTTCGAACCGAACGGATTATAAAATGGAACAAATAAAAATGAGAACATTTTATTAAAATTATGTCCATTATATTCGCTTTAAATCGGACAATCCCGCGTCAATACATTTACCTACTTCTACAAGTTTGTTTTACATAAACAACATAATTTCGATGGATCATCCAAATAAAATGAAACTCTATATCGGGTGTCGTAAGGTCTATTTTTTATTGTCGATCTTTTTACTAAGGTGTACGAGCAATAAAAGTGTAAACACGAACGTTGTATTGATTGAATAGTCGATGTTATATTGTAATCGGCTTTGGTTTGTCGGCACGGCCGGCTCAGTGGCCAGCTAATGCGGTGGGATTATGTAGAAAATGTGAACGAAATATTTTCTAAACATAGACGTAGAAAATGAAAATTCAATGTCATTTTAATATCATACGTGATTACATCAATAGACGTTTTTTATGAGTCACTGACACTTTTATCATTGTATTGTTGGATGAATCAAAAGGGAGGTCTCAGAATAAGAAAGGTTAATGCTTATAATCTGTCATGCTATCCAAGTGCGGGTGGCTCACTTCAAACGCCTTATAGAGCACGTTGAGGCAAACTCTAAGGTGTGCAGATTTCCTTATACTCTTTTCTATAATCGTTATATTTCCTAATACTAATGTAAATCGTCTATTTTTGGAACATTGTATTTCCATTATTACATACTTTCCGGTCGTGGTCAAACAAAAATGCATTGCTTGTATATAGGGAAACGTTTCACAATCCCATGTACCTACATGTGATTACTGAATTAGTAGTTGTTCCATAGTCGAATTTAGAGCGATTGGAGTTGTTCCAGTCTACAAAGCTAACACCACACTTCATAAAAACCCACCAAAAGGTAACACTACGCTACTAACGTGGACACAGGCAGTTGTGTACTGAACAAATGTTTGCAATGATCACCCCGTTCACTGGCCGCGCATCAAGTTCTACGCGTGTCATCAATGTTACATGCCTATGTATTCGAGATATTACGCTAAAAGTCTTCTCTTGTTCCTTATTTCGTTGGAATAATTAATAACAAATGTTTAACGTAACAAATTTTGTTGGTTTGTTGCCATACACTTTGGGTTTTAAGGGCTATTAACTTAATAGGATTTTGAGGATTGCGTCCAGCGGGGTACGTGGAATAAAGGTGCTACTGTCGTCCCATCGTCAGGGGACCGTTGATAGTATTGTCACGGCTTATTTCATACAACACGGTAGATTGTACTGTATTAAACTGTACAGCGCGAGTCAGCTTAATCATTCCTTTAGTCACGGGAAAAAATATCAGCCATGCTGCTTTTAGGTGTCTGTTATATATTTATTTTCTTAAAATTCTGATATGCTATATACGCGTAAAAGTATTCACATGGACTCAATACAGGGTTTAAACAATAATAAATAAAAGAATAGTTATACCTACATATTAGCGAATAGTTATTGTAATGGTAAGAAGTCTCCGAAAGTGGACTATATGTTTAAACAGAGTGAGGAATGTAGAAACACATCAGGTGCGCAAGGACACAGATATTTGGCAGTTTGTATTCTCTGCCTACGGTGTAAGGTATGTGACGTGATAATATAATAATAATAATGACAGTTATCTTAACTTATATATTGTAGATCAACCGATCTAAGATTTGTATATATTTTTATCTGTAAAAAGTTGTCTTGAAGTGACTTAGATCAAAGCCCCAATGACGAGAAAATTGTTTGGGCATTGAATTAAAATTACAACGCAATCTTACAATGAATCCGGTTGAGAAATTAAAGAGTAATTGAGCTATATATTTTTACCGTGAGCATCGAGTGGGCGTTGAAACAGAAAACGAGGTGCATTTTAGTGAATAGCGAATTGATTGCGGCGCGAGGTGCAAGCTGTTAAACGTAATTGCAATGTTTAAGTTAACTGCGATCGAGTGAGCGCCATTTCCGAAGTTTCGGTCAAGTTGCCTCTCAACTTGAAATGTTTAAATTTTCTATACGAGTCCAGAGCGGTACCAGTGTAATGTAAAATCAGATAAGTGCAATTATTGACAGACCATCGATACTTACAGAAATTTGTATCGTACATTGTAATTGTTATATGTTCACGCCAAATTCCTTGCGGAGTAGGTATAAAGAACCGAGTGTCAAGTATTTCTATCCATACAAACTTAATGCGCTTCTTTCATATTCATCACTCACTTTTGTTTCGACGCACTTCCGACTTCGCTATCAACTATCCAACTATCATTAACAAGTATTTGGTCAATATATTGTAAAGTATTCGTTTCAGTCTCCATGGCAACTGCATCCAAAAATATTATGCACTATGATTGGATAAAACATGGATTTTCGGCGTATTCAATCGATGTTCGATATTCAATGAATTTATTCACTTAGGTGGAGTCGTCTGGAGATAAGGGGGGAGATCAAGTCGATTCTGTTTATTGCACCGTAACAATCCCCAGTGGAATGCGCTCAGATACATGCATAAATGTTTACTCAATAGACTCTGTTGGACAACAGAGTACTTATATTGAAGGAAACGAAGAGCTTTGCGTTAAATTTTTATATAGAAATACATTTAAATGTGTAAATAAAAATTAATTTTATATTAACTAAAGTAGAGTAAATTAATTTTATATTAACTAAAGTAGAGTAAATTAATTTTATATTAACTAAAGTAGAGTAAATTAATTTTGTATTAACTTAAGTAGAGTAAATTAATTTTATATTAAGTAAAATAGCATGTGTATTCTGTATACATTACTCTCTACATACGTGCACACCGGTTTCGGAGACTTCCAACTCCCCCATGACATATTATCTAACCTGCTGGGTCTAGAAAAGCGAATGTTTATCGGAACCGGGACCTGCTTTCAACAACATTCGTATTTGTGCTTGTTATAATTAAATTTTTGAAAATATAGTTAACCGCATATTTGATTTACATTTTGAATGTGCTGAATGGCGATAATCTCAGCAAGCCGATGTTAAAAGGTCAACATCACATTTGTAATCTCCGAAGAGCTAGGTAGAGTGTACTACACTCCCACGTTTCAACAATTACGTATACGTCCCATAATGGAATAGGTGGTGAGTGGAGTGGTGGTGAGTGAGAATAGGTGATATCTTATAATCTTAGTTAGAAAATTTCCTACTTACGGACCCGGGATTTAAACCTATTATCTCTCGATCGGCAGTGGCGTTTGCAATCAACACGACCAACGACGCAGTCACCAACTCTTTGAATAACTTATTTCATATTTGTAACAAAACTACAACGAGTACCCAAAACTTTTAAATTACAAACAAAGCAACGAAAACGTCAAACACGACAAAATCAAAGTTCAACAAACCAAGCCGTACTCCACTTGATGGCTATCGAAATGTGCTCTATGATAAACGATTGACAATTTCCGTCGAACCAAAAATTAAAAAAAGTTAAATATTCTTTTATATTCACTGTTATAAAGTACAATATCAAAATGTTTTTTGTTTTAGGCAAAATTTTACACACGGAGCTACGATCTC
>DWDW01000418.1:0-15049 GCA_018245635.1 Mimoniades versicolor eupheme | reverse complement strand
CCGACCCGGGAATCGAACCCAGGACCTCCCGTTCGGCAGTCGCACTCGCAACCAACACGACCAACGAGGCAGTCAATATACAGAGTAACACGCGACGAATGTTCCTATGAAATTACGTTCCTATAAAGTTTACAAAACAGCGCTATTAGTTTAAAAGTAATTTGTCAACTGTAGCAAAGGTCAAGTTTCGAGAGAATGATCTCACATTTAAACTTTTGAAATTTCGAAACCATTGTTAACCGTTGGAAATATTTAGCCCTGTAAGAAACTGAAATGTAACCGTACGAAGAGTGGAAGAAACAGCGCCTCACAGTTTTAAATAATGCTGAGAATTTAAAAACGTATAAAAATCCCACTTACCTTAGGTTTAAGTAAACGTCAGCGTTCTGGCGACAGAAAGCTCATGTCGAATCGTAAGAGATGCGCCATTGCTGTTGTGGTGTGTACCGCGCGGTGTCCGTTGCAAGACTGACGCTGGTCGGCCGCCACCACGAGGTCCACTGACCGGTGGGCGTGATGCACGCAGACTCCGCCCACCGCAACAAGTGATCTCCGAGTGGATGCTGGTAATATCTGGATTTCCGACTTATTCCTATTGTGGTATTAGGCGCCTTCCACATTGTTGTACAATGATATTTTTGAGCTCCATGCTGTCCGAAAGTGACAGACTCGTGAAAGCCTGGAACATGTTACTAACATAAATATGATATCTACAAACACATATAACATCTATTTACATTAACGGTTAGCTGTCAGAATGAATGATAATCTATTCAAATTGCCTCGCACACGATTTGACATTCTTTGTGCGCTGACATTATCAATATTATCTATTTGTTAGAGTTTATGGCGTTAACATAGAGAGAGCATATGGTAAGAGATTACGAACGTTTTTGCAGAGCTAAAATTATCATCACACATTGCAGTCTTATGGGCTACCTCCTTCATCATCGTTTTTACACACACAAAATATTTATTTTGGAAGAGCAAAGTTCATATGCCAAGTTATTCACAGAGGGAACTGGTAACTACTATTGGAATGTTATTTCATGATTTTTTTTACCTAAAGGAAATATAAGTACTGTAGGTAATGCGCAACATCACGCCTATGTTTCCCCAAAGGGGTATACAGAGGAGTGCAGTACATACCCACATTTCCCCAGCTTCGTTTGACGCCCCATTATGGAATAGGTAGTGAGAATATTGCCATACACCGAGCAGAAATACATGCTCCAAGTTACTACTTGAAATTCTAAGTTAAACTCAATAGATCCCGTCCCGAAGATCGAACCCAGTACCTGTCGATCGGCAGCCGCGCTCGGCCAACGAGGCAATCAACTGTAATATTAATAATGTACGTATTGCCAAATAACATAATACGATACGCATTGCTTTTTAATATAATCTTTACATGTTCAGATTCACCTTCGGAAACACATTTCTTTAGGCCATAGGTGTTTATTTCAATTTATTTTTCGAGTATATTAAGGTTTCAATCTAACATTGATTAACAGGTGCATTAAGAAAGTAAAAAAAAACACAACTTACACTTAAATTTAAAATTTAAAATAAGCACATGTAAAGAAGTCGTTTTGAGGTCCAATAAATTGTCAAGCTTCCATTTCCATACACACATTGTACATGAAGTTTGACTAAAAAAGGCGGATAGGCGACTCACCCTGGTTTTGATAACTATGTCTTGAATATTTGTAATACAAGAAGATTTCAAAACTATTGAGACGCCATTCTAAATTCTGTATGATCCAAATTTAAATTTTAGGAAACATTCATTTTTTCCCCTGATGTATAATAAGTTTAAGCTAATTTTAATAGAGACACATAATTCGTTGCAGAGACTTAGAGTAACATATTTTATTGTTTTACCGAAACAAAGAGTAGGTATTTATTTCTAGTTAAAAATTTTACAAGGAGTTCGGAGTCTTGATATGTGTCAATAAGCAATAAGCTCACCACCTATTCCACAGTGGGGCATTAGACATTAAACATTAATGTGTACCACACCGTTCTGCCAACCCCTTTGGGGAGATACGGGCGCGATGTGTACATTTCATGTTACGTATTACATAAGTCGAATTAACATCAGCTTATGATAATAGTCATATAATGCAGTGTTACTATTATTAGCTATACTATATTATTATGTCAGATCATAATAGATATCCATAGTCTGTCCTCACTCCATGTAGAGCTTCGATTACGTATCGCACATTGAGGGGAACATCGCGTCCTGTCTAACCTGCAAATCTCCAAACACATATCATACCCATCTTTTTATGAGTTTCTTAAGTCAAGAGGTCGCAGTTAAATATTCAGTGTAAAGTCAAGGTGTTCGTTATATGAATAAAAAAAAATTACAGAGTTTCTTCTGTGCCAGCCCTAACGTTCAACAGTGGGATCCGAGGCGCTCGCTGCAGACACGCCCCCGCGCTGTGATCTTGCTTGATTGGACCAATCACTCGGAAAGCAAAGCTTTTTATTCCACTTATTCCACTTCCATTAATGTTATTCTTCTCTTAAATATACAATTGATACAGATGATAGCCAGCAGAGACTGAATTACGCGTAGCTACGCTCCCCTGATAAATTTCTCATCTATTAGCGCGCATAATGAACTGCATGTTATTTTGCTATTCTTTTTTTAAATTCCCGAGCGTAATGTATTTTATCGTTTTAAAATATGACGTTGAAATTTATTGCAATGTTAAATCCAATATATTTATATTTTCCCTTAAACCATTTTTATTACCATCATTTATATTTATCTATGTCACACTTTAATTGTATGGTTATTATAATATACGCTTAAAGATCGCCCAGAAGAGTTTTATCAATAAACATCTTACATTGTTAATTTTCTTGTTCCAAACGTACAATATCTTTTGAACGTCACTCCGGTACTTAAAAAGAAATGACTATTTAAATTACTTATGTCCTATATTCACATGTTATGATTAAGATTAAGTCCATTGTACTCGTACTGTTGATAAGAACCAACGGTCACCCGATGCGGGCGTTATCAGCATTAGAACGACGTAACATCAGTTACCTACATAACAAGAACATTTATAATATTATATAGTTACATGTCTTATGTTATGTCAATACTGTCTAAACAGACATAGCTTAAAGTAATTATGTTATGCTAAGAAATAAATGTTTTTATTGAACAATGATAGTCTGTGGAAAACTGTAGCCATATTTGCAAGAGTTTTTCCAGAGTTTGAGAGACTAAGCGCTATTGTATCTTCTTCCTGTTTCTAACCCTAAAAATTATATACTTTTATCAACATATTCCAGTTCAAGAGATTCAATAGTAAGGCCTATAAGATTTTTCACTTAGCTTAACTGAGAAAGTGAGAAAGTGAGAGAGTGAAAGCGGTCCGTTTGAGAATGGATGCAAATGTTTGCAAACACTTAAATTAATTATGTCGTTCCAATATTAGTTATGGATCAAAAGTCAAAGTTAAACGCTTTAGAAATTGACGTGTTAGAGTTAACTTTTAAAAATGTATACCTACAATGTTCTAAAGTTGCAGATACCAAGATTTGAACTCCAGTCCACTGGAATGTCAGGATAGTTGGTATACGTAACGCCTTTTTATGGTTCTAAATAAAAAGCGAATCAAATATAAGTTTGGTGATTTCCCATAACATATCGGCCATAAGGTTTAATTTACTAATAGTTTCAACGTGTCTAGTAATCCAGCAGTAGATGCAATTCGACTGTAATTAATTATATTTCAAGTACGAACGTCGCCGAGATTATGGTTTGAAAGAAATAAAATTAATTTTTTTAAATACGAATTTTGTGTTATTCTACGAATGTTACACTAATATCATTTAAAAACAAAAGTTTGTATTAAAATAATTAAAACTGAATTCTAGATATTACAAGCAGTCCGAATCACTTTTCTGTTGTACAGTATCCACGAAACTGACTACATTTCGTTCTTGGATGCCGTACTAAATATCTTTAACTATTTCCATTAAATAAATTTTGACCGTTGTATCCCCTCATTATTAACTTATTTTTTTTAGTAGTGGCTTGGAGTCTGGATATATGCCCAGTGCATGACAATAGGATCATGCTCGGTTCCACAGTAGGATATAAACGTAACTGGTGGAACGTGGGAGAATAATAAACTCCTCTGTCTATCTCTTCGCGGTTTACAGGCGTGATGTTACGTGATCTAAACCTATTATAAAAAAAGCCACAGAATACATTATTTAAGAAAAGAGAAGGTAGTATATACACTATGACACGAAGTGTTATTTTAGTCACTTTCGCTAAGCCACAAAAATTACTTGAGTTTAGTTGATAAATAACACGTTACAGTATTTAACAAACAGAGCGTCCTGAAAACGAATTCAGAAATCAAAGGCATTTTAAGATCAATACTAGGCCGTAACGTCTACTATGCACAAATGTTGTATCAAAGCAGTGGTTATTGTAATGACATAATTGTGTTTGTGTTTGACTACGTGGCGGAGAGTTTTACCTACAATTAACACAAAATCAGAATCGGACAACATTTCTTTCGGACAAATTTAATAATATTACCATTTACATACCTTCCAAAGGAGAAAGAAAGAAATCTTTCTTTCATCTTTGTAGGTAGGTACCCAACATTCGCACAAAATCAAAGACATTAACTTGATTAGTTTAACAACGAGGTTATTGAGCGAATTGTTCAAAATATGCCTTTTTTAAATTGTGTACGCATAATGTAACAAGTTTACTTGACATTAACGAAATGATACTTTTTGAAGCGTTTCCTAAAAATATCAATTAAGTTTAAGAATAAATAACATAAGACTAATTAAAATCGTAATCGTGAAAATATGTCGAATATATGTATTACGAAAAATATTGTCTTTTACAATTCATTTCTTGTTTACATGAGTTATTTAAATAAATAAATTTATTTATTTATTTACTCTTTATTGGACACCATACAAATATAAAGAACGGATTTAATGCCTAGTGGCATTCTCCATCAGTCAACCCTTGGAGAATAGTAAGAAAAATATTGAATCAATAATCTTATTTAATTGTCTGCATATGAATCTCAACGTATGGGCACAACATTTGCATATTTGGACATATAATAATAGATTCATACATCTTAGATCGTTATGCATCCATTTCTTATTACTAATAACTATGACTTACTAAATATTCGTGATAATAGTTGCCAAACAAAATTGTTACCAATAGTTGTACAACCCTGGAAACCATAATTATGGTTCCAGAGAACATGTTTGATTGTTCGTAAAGCTCTTTCCGAATTCATTTGTTTCTGACTATTCGAAGGATTGCGATCAAACTTAAGACATCAGACGTCATGGAAATGGATTTTTTAATTAAGAATGTTAATTTTTCTATGCGCGTCTCTCTTACTGCTTTGAAATGTGTGGGACTTTGGCCACCTGAAAATTTGACGGGCACCAACAGGTTTCTATATTACTGTTGTGGATTGGTCTGTTTCATTTGTTTATTGGGTAAGCTGGTTTTAAATGTTCTTAATTCTAACATTTTATTATATGCTATGCTTGTATTATCTTTTGTATGCAATTAGACCAGCGCGTTGTTTCCAGCAGAACAAAAGACAGAAATATAAGCAAACACGCAAACCGACAAACAGTAGAGCAGATTTCACGGTCAGACTTTATAAACAAACAACATAATCAAAACAAAGTGACAGCTCTTTATATATTTCCAGGGACGTTTATCGTAATTCAAATTGTGGACTTATTCAAAATATGGGGCGATCTTCCGATGATGACTTCCACGGCATTTTTGTTGTTCACCAACTTGGCACAGTGTGCAAAGATCGTGAACATACTGGTGAGGAGGCCTGCTATTCAGGACATCGTTAACGAAGCTCACGAGGATTTATCTAGCGAAACCAGCGAAGAAGGAAAGGCAATCGTAAACAGGTGATCATCGAAAATCTTCAAACGACTTTTCTTTGGAATCTCTTGATAGTAACATACAATATATTTCAATGCTGTTACTTTGGCGTTGTAGTGTACAGGAGTAGAACTGCGAAACTGATGGTCTGCTTATTGTTCTAACAAAAAATATCAGGACCATTGACGTATATTCTACATGGGTAACAAGGATTATTGAAAATTACAACTTGATTACATTGCAGATTCTACTTGGTATAAAAAAATTGATTCATTTTTAATCACTTAAATATATAGCAAAAGCCGCTTTTTTTTAAAGTGAGTGAGTGAATCTTTTCTTCAAAACTTTTTATACTGGTCTACTGATCTTTAGCATTGCATGGCTTTGTTAATGAAGGCGATAATTTCAAGGTTTTTTTTTTCATTAAGAGAGAGCAATCGAGCAGAAAGCAGGCACAAGACCCCACTTTTCAAAGACATCTGAAATCTACCTTAAACAGGACTGTAGGATCAGAATTATTGCTGTTAGTTATTAATAATATTATATGCTAGTAATTATTAGTAATAGGATTAGTTAAGTGTGACTGTCTTGGATTGTTACGTTCGTATAGGAATTAAGTACAGGTGTTTGTTGAGGATATTCAGTATTTATCCTATTCGATAATATCCTATTCGGTATTGGTAGATACCACCAGTCGCCACAAGTATGTATATTATGTTAAATTTTAATTTGAGGTGCAACTTCGAAACTAAATGGCAACAGCTGCTGTTCTTTTTCATCACCGGAGTAACACTTTTCGGGTGGGCGACCAGTTCTGAGAAGGGCCAGCTGCCTCTACGAGCGTGGTGAGTGCGCCTTGCGTTTATGAGATTGACTTATATGTATATGTTGTACTCATAACTCATACTCATAACTCGCATTCCAACTTTGACTTTGTAAGGTAAGATTCATTGGAAATAATGATATTTATTGTTATACAATTAGCAAATTACTGGAGTGGTCTGTAACGTAGAAAATGAGAGTATCAGATGCGCGAGATGCCTCATCTCATAATTCGATCTTAAAAAAATGTAAAACTTTTGTAACTAACACCAAAGTCAAATAGAGATTTGGTCATATACTCACTGATTCATCTGACCAATTATTAACGAACCTGGTCCCTGAATAAGAAGAAGAAGCAAGAGAAATACTTACATGATGGCAATGTTTGTTTCCTTCCTGTTTCCTTACCTGAGCGTAAAATTACCTATTAAAATATATATGTACATATTTATGTACGTATATTATTCAGTGGTCTGTTAACCACAGCAAAGACTCTGTTGCGATTAAAGAGATGGGTATGAATTGTCACAAGATATTATCGTAATAAATCTGTGCAGAGATCATAATGTAAACTTTAAGATCAGCATAATCACTTAAAATTATAATTGTAAAGAAATATTTCGGTTTATATACACAGTGGGTTGTAGTACTGGTATTATTGTTAATATATGGTCTCGCAAGTCTTTTCACGGGGCAGGCAGAGACCACGCAGTGGCAAATAGCTGTTCATTTACGGGATAAATGTAATTGTAGGTATCCGTACGATACGACTAAGTGGCCGGCGTATGAGCTGACATATGGACATCAAATCTTCGCCTTAGTGATTAGTGCATACCTGAATGTAGCTAAGGATACTCTGATCACCACACTAATTGCTCAATGTCAATGCCGCCTCAAGCTTTTGGGATTATCGCTCAGGACTCTGTGTGATGACATAGTTATTCCAAACGCGGTAATTTTCTTTTTCAGTATTAATAATTTATGTTTGTGTAGGGTAGATTTTATCTAGTAGTTTAAGTGCGTAGATTTAAACAGTTTGTTTTTGTCTGCAGTTTATATATAGTTGTATCTGTGTTTTAACATAAATAATATCAACTGTCTCTTTAGTTTTTGACTGTTTTGTTAATTGAGAAATTGCAAGGTCAGCTGCCGATCGCGGGGACCTGGGTTCGAATCCTGCTACTATTCGATGTTTTAACTCTGAAATTTCTTGTAGTGGCTCGGAGTCTCAATTTCTGCCTGGTGTATGGCCATGGCCTCACCGCCTGATCCATGTTGGGACGGAAACGTAATTTCCCTAACGTGAGGGTGTACTACACTCCTCTGCCTATGTCTTACCACTTCGGGTTTTACAGGCGTGATCCGCGTGTTGTTACTTTTAATAATTTTTACTTTGCTTCTAGAATCTATGTGTATCTGGTTGTATATTTGTAAATATTTACTATTTGTATAAAATTTAGTTGTCATTAATTAAATTCCATCCGATTTTGTTGTAACGTTATTTAATATGGAACATGAATAAATATGGGTAATCTTCTTAATTTTTACGTATATGGAAATTAATAATCCATTATATATTTAGTGATAGTTATACAATGGCTCACCACCTACACCATAGTGGGACGTAAACGTAACTGGTAAAACATGGGAGTCTACTACATACATTCCTCAGCATCATTCCTCTGGGATTATAGGCGTGATTTTACTCATTTTTGTTACTTTAGTTAAACAACTATTAAATCATTTTAGTTAACATGACGCCATCTTGTATTAGATTTAAGCTCTACGTCGTAGCATATTACGTGAATACAAGTAGCATACCGTAGATATCGCTAAAATGGATATTCATTTACATCTCTAAAAAATAGATGGCGCTGTTTATATGTTATTATATTCCCAAACTATTTTAATATATTTTATATTTTCTTAAATATTAAGTTATTAAAATTAAACAGTCAAATATTTTATAGAAATTAATCGATATTATCTTCCCAAGCGTCTCATAAACTTAGAAGATGAGAAGATCGTCAAGAATCGCCTGCGAATGTGCATACAGAGGCATCAGGCAACGTTGAAGGCGGCAGTGCAACTGCAGCACTGCTTCTCGGAACCCATTTTCATGCAGTTCATCATTTCTCTCGTCATTATATGCGTCACCGCCTTCCAGATGGTTGCTGTACGTAATTACGAGTATTTCAAATCTTATACATATAAAATTTCGTTCAGATATAACTTACTTTTAAAGTAATGTGACAAAGTACATACATGATTTGACGTACGTACATAAAAATAATTCTGAAAAATTATTTTAAATGTTTATTTGTGTTAAATATGTTTGTATTGTTTACCATATGTAACCTTTTTATAGCTATGTATTTGTGAATAATGTTCTTGGTTCCTGAGGAACCTATTTGATACATATAAAGGTGTTATAAGTAGGTACCTTTTAGTTATAGGTACCTATTGCAAAAGAACCTCTAAGCTTTGTTAGGATCTGCTGACTTAGGTATACCAAGTCATAAAAATGCTTTGCCATTCGATGTTAACTCTTTGCTATTACCGTTCACAGCAAACTGGTAACATGGTCCGTTTCCTGTCCATGGGAACATATTTACTGAACATGATGTACCAAGTCTTCATTTACTGTTACCAAGGGAATCAGCTGGCTGAGGAGGTGATTAATAGCAATTACTATGTTTAAAACAATATTTGTAGGAGACCGCGAATATACGTGTATTCCATGTGTGTCTATAAGTACAAGTTTTTTTTAGACATACATACGAGTACATACATATATTCCCCTGACAAATTCACTTTCATCATCATCATCAGCCTATTTCTGTCCACTGCTGGACATATAAGACTAACTAAAACAGTATACAAATACATTTATTGTTTCCGAGTTAATATTTTTTATATTATCCAGTAGTCGACCTATAGGCTTAAAGCTGTTCGGAATTATTGTCATCACAGACATTCGTATGATGTACCCAACGACCTTCCTCTAGTGATTGATGCGTTTTATACACATGTAAAAGAGTACAGAAGTAGCGAGCTCGGCGTATATGTTGCCGTGGTACGCGTGCGGGCCGCGCGCGCGCCGCACGCTCGTCGCACTGAGCACGCGCTGCCGGCGCGTCGCGCGGCTCACTGCCGGCGGATTCACCGCGCTCTCGCTCGCGTCGTTCATGGCCGTGAGTTCCACTTTGTTCTGGCCCTCTCCTGCTACATATTGTTTCCATACGACCGCATGTACCTATTAACGGTATTGGCATCCTAGAATAGACTTGTACAGAAAGGAACTGAGCGGCTATTGTATTATAAATGGTGTAAAATGTTATGTATTTTATTTTAAACAAATTGTTATATATTTAACAATATTTTAGTTATTACAAGAGCACAGAGCATATAAATATTTTATGAAAATATGTATTTTACAGTTATAGTGGTGACTGATTTTAATGTTTTGTACAATTTCAGATAATCAAAGCATCTTACTCGCTGTTCACTTTGCTAAAGCAGGTGGTGGAGAAGAAGTAATTCCGCAACTTCACTTTTTAAATGAATTTAAAACATAATATGTTATATTATATTATTATAATATCATACCATAATCATCATAAAACATGTATTATATAAACATATCAATTTAAAACATAATTAAAATCTCCACAATGTGTATTGTATATTAGGATTTGAAATATTTTAATATTACAATTTATTGGTTTAATAGTTAAAACTAGGAAACTGCTTCGTTGGTCGTTTGGTTGCAAGTACGACTGCCGATCGGGAGGTCTTGGATTCACATACTGGGTTGGGCACAATTGGATTTTCGTAATTTAGATTTTCTGGTAGTGGTTAGGAGTCTGGAAATGTGCCCAGTGTATGAAAATAGGCTTACCACCTATTCCATAGTGGGGCGTCAACGTAACTGTTGGATCGTTGGAGTGTATACATACATTCCTCTGCATGCCTTTTCGGGGATTACAGGCGTAATGTTATGTTTATAACCGTTGGTTCGGAATTTATGTGTAAATTACAGCTGTGTGTTTACTACATCAAGTTTGAAGTTATGGGGAAAACTATTTAAAATGTTTTCAATTGTAGAAAAAAAAATTATGTTGAATTCGCTTACAAAATAAATTTTAGAAAGTAGACTTAATGTGTATTATTTCATAGTGTTAATATGACATAAATATGGTGTTACTCGGTGTTTATACTATTATTAAGGGGGCGTAACGCCAACCCTTATAATCAACACTATAACCCTTGATTAACAGAGAATCTCAACATTAGGAAATAAGATTTTAAAATATATATTTTTCGACTATTTTTACCTTTCAGTTTTGAAATCAGCTACTCGTTGCGCTTTTTATACGTCTATATATGGACAATGCATGCCACCGTAGAGGTGAATTTATGTAGGTACATATATTATAGGTACATAAGTAACGAGCCTGATTACTGACAGGGGGGGAGGGGGGTTACAAGTTTGTATAGATCGACAAAAAACAACTGTATATGTGTATATTTCTTTGTATATATGCTTATCATATATGTATCTGGCTATATAGCACTATTTCTGCCTAATTACCTTAGAACCCTGCCTTTGTCAAGAGCTGTCAAGAATTAACCAGCTACCAATGACTACTATAAATAACTGACTCTGGCTACGTAGGAGAAAATTTGTCCACATTGAAAACGTTCTTAGAATATAAAAAAACAAAGATGTTGCATACATCTGACTTAGATATTAATTATGGAGGCGGCTGACGACGATAAATACCGATACTAATATTACCACTCAACGTTTTACCGAAGTTTTATCATCATGAAATTATTCGTGGAAAATTTGTATTTAACCTTAAGAATCCCACAAACTGTTTTCATTGTATTGGGAGTTTGGGCCCCAAAAAATTTGAGGGGCCCCATGAGAATGTTATTTAACGTATACACGGTTATATCATACATGTCTCTCATTGGTAAGACAATTTCAAGTCTATTGTATGTCAATAGGCTCACCACCTATTTCATACTGAAAACGAATGATGAAACACGGAAGTGCTCTACGTTCCTCTGCCTACCTCTTCGAGGTTTATGTGTGTGGTATAACGTTTAAAGTCGATATATTAAAAGTCACTCCTTACTTAATTAACTGCACTGCGATATAAGAAAACGCTATAAAGATTTCCACCTACGATGTCAGTACCCCAGGACCTACTTTAGTATTTTCCTTCATTGAAGGGAAACAGTACCAATTCTTTTTGCTTAAGCAGGACCATTTTGTGTAAAGCTTCTTAAGTTCAGTTGAATTTATTATCTAAAATTTAATTCAGTCAATTTCAATTTTGGAATCTGTGCGTGTTTATTCTGTGTGGTCACGCACTAAAAGGTAGTGAAATAACTATATGTTTCTCCTCTATTTTCAAAACCCACTGAATTTATGACAAACTCTTCTCAATTCACCCATCTATCAACTCCATGACATCATCATAATCATTATCAACAAAACGCTTATTTAAATGAATCTGTGCAGGAACATACATTATCGTACAAGTGGGGGACCTGTGCCATGTTTGGGGCAACGTGGCTCTCATGACCGGGACCATATTCCTGCTCTTAACCAACATGTCGTTAAGTACCAAGGCTCTCAACGTTTACTGCAGAAAACATGCCATTAAGGCGATGATTGAAGAAGCAAATTGTGAACTGTCCGCGGAGATCAGGCCTGATGGAAAGTCTATTATCGATAGGTAAGAACAAAAGATATGGTGAGATGAAAGATAAGAGTATAAGATATAGTGATAAAATTACAGTTCTTTGGGTGGCAGGCATTTACTATCAGAGTTTACAGATAATTTACGGTACGAATATATCTATATCCGCCTTTTTCATATTTCTAGAATGTCAATGGAAAACATTTAAACACCAAAGTGATTAATACATTGCTAATGAGCGCATTACGGTGGCCATCAAAAATAGGTACTAAGTCTGCTTGTTTTACAATTTACCTAGCTTTTCAAGCCGTAACAAATTATAAATAGTCGTCAAAGAATGGGCTGATGAACGAAGAAATGAATAAATGGACAAATGAATGAGTAAAAGGATGAATAAATAGAAAATTGTGTGGTTCGTTCAAATTGCAATCCGGCAATTGCGTTATAAAATAATGTTTGATACATTTGCTTCAACCCTTATTCGGGACATATTCATGGACGTGAATAGGAGTCCGCATTTGCTTAGATTACCCGTATGTTGTGTTCGTCTTCAAAAAGGTTTTATTTCTTTTGACAGAGACAGGCGCGATACGGAAATTCAGCTGTACGTTTATTTGTGCTTAAGTTATACGACGATCGGTGGCTGGATTCTTAGCGCTGAGAAGAATCAATTGCCTATTAGAGCCTGGTATATTTTAATTGCTACTTAATTCCACTGATTTTTTATTAAATACATTAAAGCAAAGTATAGTGGACAACCACATACGTACCAACTTGTATGGGAAGTATGGGGGGTGGGCTCAGTGTAGGAAAAGCTAAGGTCATAGTCCAGACATAATATTGAGAAGGGTGGACAATTTACGGAATCAACTTCTACGCCAGACGTGATCAAACCCGTAAGCTTTTGCAATTCCAGTAAGCTGTTCCTACCAGTGTGACGTAACGAGCGACACATTTGTCATAGGATCATAATTCCTGCACTTTATATTGTAGTTCAATTGCAATACCCTACCTTTGCAAATAACTACACTTGTTATTTGGGGCCTATAGTACGGGGTTCTACCAAAAGAACATGAAAAAAACCTCTTTAAAATCAGTAGAGCGTTAGTAACCCCTCTGGAGTTACATATGGCATTTTTAATCTTGTTTCTCTGAATATATCCAATTTTAATATTCATTGTTTTAATTGCTATGCCATTGAAAGTTTTACTCAAAGAAAATCTGATGTTCAATTGCTATTTTAATACACTGTATACATATGCAATTATTGTACTATGAATGGACATTTCTAGGTATCCGTATGACGTGACTAAATCGCCAGCGTATGAACTAACCTACGCTCATCAGGTTTGTGTCTCTGTAATCCAATATTGACGTAATATACAAGCTTCATTGTAATAAAATTTATGCTTATTTTATGTAGCATATATTTCTTCTAATGTCAATCTCTGTATTTAATAAGGATTGAACGATTTTCCCCTATTTGATAATAGATGGCGCTGCCACTCTTTCTGAATCACCAATGTTACAGGTGAAGTACCTACTGTGTATATGAAGCAGTATTTTTGTCCTTATAGGGTATTGCCTTGTCGGTTGCCGCTCTCCTCAACGTATGCTTGGACACGCTGGTAACCACTTTGATAAGTCAATGCTGCTGTCGGCTTAAACTTTTGTCCTTATCTCTTCGTTCGCTTTGTGACAACTTACAAGTTAATGAGCAGGTTTGCTTTTATTTCAGCTGATTTCTTTTAGTTAACTAATAATTATATTCAAAATACATGTGTTGTTTTTACTGGAATTACTTTAATAAAATAAGAGTATTTATATTAATGTAATAATTTTAAACTATTTTACAACGAGTATGGAAATATGTAGTTTCGGGTAAAATGCCCACTGTTACTACCAAATTATCTAAGTATAATAAACTTTGGGTTAACTATATACATACATATAAGGGCGATCAAAATATAATAACAATGATCGTGAGGTCCCGGGGTCAAATCCCGGGTCGGGTACTGTTAGTTTTTTCTTAGATTTACTCTTGGAATTTTTTTATGTAGTAACGGCTCGGTTCTGGATTTGCACCTGATGTATGGCAATAAGCTCACGCGCTTTCCATGTTAGGTGGATTTTCACAAACTCCGTTTATTTCTTATTATTGGAGTTATGAAATATGCCATAATGATTACCGTAAATAGGGATGATCAATTGTTTTCCTAATATTATTTTCCAAGAGTCTTCTCAATCCCGCCGGGGAGGTTATCGTATTTCATCGTATCCGTCGCTGCGTGAAGCGCCACCAAGCGATACTGAAACAAGCAGCACAGCTGCAGAAGTTCTTCTCAATTCCCGTACTGGCTCAGTTCAGCGTTTCCATGGTGATAATATGTGTTACAGCGTACCAGATGGCTATTGTTGTAAGTACTTTCTACTTCTTCTATTGTATATGTATTATAAGAAATAAGATATATGTATGTATTATAAAAGATAGATATATGTATTATAAAAATTTGAAGTAATTATTTGGCAAACATAAATTAATGAAAATACTCTCAGTAACGTGAAATTTCGACAA
>DWDW01000417.1:0-15054 GCA_018245635.1 Mimoniades versicolor eupheme | reverse complement strand
TTAACATTTTGTCCCATATACATAGGACCCATCAATATACATAAACATTTATATGGACTATATTAAATATATGCGAATACATTTATTTATACAAATGTAAACACATGTATAATACGTTTATTAGAAAGTAATTTGAACGGGTGCTTGTTTCGAATGCAATCCTCATTTGGAAATTGTAAAAGAACAGAAAAGAAAGCCGAAGATAAAAATCTCAGTAATTCTTACCTCTAATGATTCGATTATTTTATGTGTTACCATCAGATAACATACCTTCTCCATTCCTTCGAAGGTGGGATCATGATGACTCCTCGGAATCCATATCTTGACATCCTTGTCGAGTCCACTCGTGGCCAACACCGGACAGCGCGGGTGCGCTTCTATGCAGTTTACCTGAAATACACATCACAATATTTACAGCATAATGTAGCATTTAATTTTACCATCAAAACTCGGAAAAAGCATTTCAATACGAGAACAAGAATAATTTTAGTGTTTTTTTTTACTGTGAAAAGAACATAAATTTGTTCATTTATGCAGATTACATCATATAATCCCACCTGAGCCGTTCGGGTCGTGAATGTCGAATGGCTTGATGAATATCTAATGTATCCACTAATAATTGATTGAGAGAGTATCGTGTAGGCGGCACGACATCGTCCTCTGCGATCCCCCATGCATGCCCAGCGTGGGGATCATGGGCAAAAACGCCTCAAGGGAGGATCATGTCCATCAGTGGACTTGCCAAGCTGATGGTGATGATAGAATGAATGAATGAGTTACGACTCAGAGGTTAGTGGTGGTTAGTAATAGTTAGTAACAACTGATGATAGTTTTATGCTATTGTTCTGGTCTTTGTTCATTTGTTTTTATGAGACTTTTTTTTTTATGAGACTACTATTGTCGGAGTGTGAACGCGGACCAGTCCTTATTTTTCAAATTATGATTATCTTCAGTTCTACTTCTCGAGACTCCCTTTCCATGCGACTGATAAGATACTACGTATTGATATGCAAGGGATTAAACAATTTCTGGATATTTTTACGATACTCCTACGAATTTTGCATAATCAAAATAATTAAGTGACATTTTCAAGCAATCAAATATTCTGACAACTAACTTCAAACTTTCTAGACTTTACACTTTTCTACTTAACTTACACGTTACACTTTTACTTAACTTACACGTTACACACTTACGTTACACTTTTCTATTTAAATGTAAGTACGATTAATTTTAGCACACCCTAGTAGGGATAATAAAATTCTATTTGAATTTTAATTTAGGTTTACAAAAATGCTTTGTACTATCTATGGCAATACTAAAGTTGTTTGCGTAATAATTTGGATACACAATAATGCTTACTTTGTAATAGAATTTGATCGGATTGAGGGCGTTAGCCCTTACAAAAGAAGCATTTTTGTTACGAGATAATATGTCGTACATTATTCTACAGAAATAATTTTACTTTTACTCGTCCGTGCGGAGACGGCGACATCGAAAACACGATCTCGCATGGAAAGGGGCGTCCATCGAAAAAATCATAATTTTTAATATTAGTAATTATTAAGTGATGAATGAAACAGTAACAAGGGTCGGGACCACGCCGTTGGTGTCGCCCTGCATCCACTGCACGATGGCCTCGCTGCGGCGCTCCCACACGAACACGTGCGAGCAGTCCGAGCCCGACACCACGTACTCGGAGCGCGGCCCGAAGAACGCCACGCCCTTGAACGTGGCGCTGTTGCGGTGCCCGCTGTAGCGCCGCGAGTAGCCGTCCGCCGCCTCCGACGACTCCCTGCAACGCACCCACACTCCGTGCGAGCTTCCGGCCTAGTAAACACTATTCTACGCCTTTGTTTGCCCTCGAGCAGTTGAGAGTGCGCGGAATGTGGTAGGAGGTACCGGACATCTCGGTGCATTTTTATCTAGTAGAACTCAAACACCATATAGAATCTGAATATCAAACTTCTACTGTTGTAAACGATTCTCCTCTCAGAATGAGAAGATTTGTCTAGCAGTTGAGTGAGACGGGCGGGTGATGATGCTGATGACTTTAGTCAATCTTACAGACCGAGTACGTCTAGGCGAGATTCTCCGCCCCAGACAAAATTGTGGAGAATCTCAAATGCATTGTTTTCTTCACCGTTACAGCAGCGAGGGGTATTAATTTTAACAACACTGATCTGTATAAAGTCACAAAGTGCACGCCTACGTTCAGATATCGGAGTCTGAACGTGTCAGATTTTATTCGAAACGATTAGAGTTATGTTTGCTTCGGTCATTTTAATCTATAATATAAATATACATAAATTATAACCAACTATCAAATATAAGTTTCCACAATCGTGAAGCAGGGCCCTTTGGGTTTGATGCATGAGTAAACATTCCACCTTTATATAGTGCTATTTGGAGGGAAAGAAATTAATGTTTAGCTCACTTGTTATACGCGTCAGTTTTGGCATTGAAGAGGTAGATGTCGTCGTCGTTGTAGGAGCCCAGTATCTCGCTGCCGTCGTGGTTGTACACCGCGCACGTCAAGTGCGTCATGTGCGAGCGCATCTTGCGCATAGCACCGTTAGCGCACATGCGGTCCTGCAAAACGGTGGCGATCACGTGAGAACAGCTCGCGCTCGGTCTTTTCAGTCACGACGTATCGGGGCAATTAGGGGCAAACATGTCACTAAACATTATTATATCAAACCGAAACGTGCGTAGACGGAAACCACACTTACAGTTTTATCATGGAGATGGCCCGGACAGTACATAGCAACCGGTTGAGACGCCTTTCTAGAGTCGTACACACGCACGAACTTATTCCGCCCGGCGACGAGTAGCTCGTGCGTGTTCAGCGGATGCCCCGCCACACTGTACAGTGGAACGTACATCCCGTTCTCTAGCACTTGGAACAATCTGGAAATACGTAGAAAGTCGAAAATAAGAAAGTGTTAGGTCTGTCATCTAAATCTGTAAAGCATGAGTAGTATTATTATCATTCATATTAAGAGATGTTAGTAGTATTATATTTGTATTTTTACGCCGGGTAATTATATTATATTAGCTTTCAGATGAGTAAAGTGTATATAGTTTAAACGCGAATACAGATACTTTAATACAACAGAAAGGTATTAGCAGGTCTACGTTGTCAGTATAACCGATTCGAATATAACAGAAATCGATAATTTAGAGAACTGGCTGCAACCATTATCACGTCCCATCGCCGAGCACGAATCATAGCCACTGTAGGAAAATACACCACAAATTTTGCCACTAGAGATCGCGTCTCGTGTTGCTTAACTTTACATATCACTGGAAATTTGTAAAGTTAAGCCGTTGTACAGACATTAATTGAATAGTGAGGTGGAATAAAAATGTAACAATAGATGTCTCACTTGGAGGAGTGGTCGGAGCGCAGGTCGCAGCGCATGACGACGCCGTCCTCGCCGGCCGAGATGACGAGGTGCGGCTCGGCGGCGCACACGTGCAGCTTGTGCGCCGCGCTGTAGTGCGTGGTGAGCCGCCGCCGCGACACCGCCGCGCCGCCGCTCGGCGGGCACTGCAGCAGCCGCACCTGCGCCGCACGTCCGCCGTTCATGTCGACGGACCGACCGCCGAACGAGGTTGACGGGGAGAGAATGCCATTAGGCATTAAGTACACCTTGCACTTAAGATAAGGTGTTACACAAAATAAATAAATATTAGGCATACTTACTTGGCCATCTCTTGCACATGTCACAATATTGAGCTGACTTCTTGCATTAAGATAGAGAAACTTGCTTTGAAACACATTCGATTTGTGGCCAGTCTTGATTGTTTGGAGAGGAGTTCTCTTGGCCCAGTCCCAAACAATAACATTAATGTCATCGGAGCCCGATGCTAACAAATGTCCTAAGAGGAATTAATATTTAACATGAATATAGGTAACAATATGATATTTAATATTTTTGGATATAAAAACTAGATGTGCTCACGCCATCGTACGCGTAGATTTCGATTTCGATCAAAAGTACACTATGTATATACTAATGTATAATCTATAATCCTTAAAAGTTTCATCAAATTCTATTAAGTAGTTTTTGAGTGAAGAAGTAAAAGCACTTTATATATCTACGCGGGGCCGCATCGCGTTCAACTGACGCGCTTCCAGCCTAAGCTAAACCCTGTTTAATACGATGATTCATATAGATCGGAGCTTTATTTTTCTTGGTACATGACGTACGTGATGACGATTGAGATAACTTCTTTATTTATTAACTGATTTAAATGAAAGAAACACTAAAGCTTAAGTGAAGCTCATCGCAGTATAATCCTGAAAACTGCATTCAAATCGGATGAGCCGTTTTTGAGATTAGCGTGCACAAACGTACAGACATACAGACAAACAGACAAAACGAAAAAACATTGTTTTGGCTTCTCTTGCGTATATAAAGGCCCCCTATTATGAATTTTTAAATATATGTATTTGCCATGTACAGACAGCAAACAGTTACAGTTTTATTATAATGTATAGAAGATTTATTGAATTCAAGATAAAAAACGACGTCAGAAAGTGATTTGTAACCAAAGGATTGTTATCATACAAAATGTAGAAGGCATACAAAATATTGAACTGCGTAAGATTACAGATATTTTTGTTCCAAAGCTATAAATAAGCATAGGGTCAAATGTGAACATGGGTTAGTTTACTTTAAGCACATCAGAAATTCCACCCAAAGCAAATGATTCAGGACAGGGAAAGACAAGACAATGTATACAGATCAGGAATATGTACTATTACAAATATTTAGTTAAAACAGCATATTTCACTTTACACAATATTTTGTTTTAACGTTTATTAAAATATATTGAAGCTTAAATACAACAAGACCAAAAATAATACTATACAAGTGAAATAAATTGATTGGAGTCTCTTTGATGTATCAAATAAATGATATATAACAACATAAATTATCCAGCATGCATGTATGAAGGGAATGATGAATGTGGTGGAGGCACAGCAGGTCTATAAGGATAGGGATATTTGGCCCTTAATGCTCTCTGCCTACCCCTACCCCATAAGGGACCTGGCGTGAAGATATGTTTGTATGTAACATAAATAAGAAAATCTTCATGCTAAGAATTCATCTCTCCATTATTGACAATAATAATCCATTGAACATACTTAGAATACTAACATAGAAATTGATCACACTGCTTCTTTACATTCCTTCAGCAACCTTTAACCTAAGTCTAGCACACTATGATGTGACACACTATTCAACTTGATGTGTTGAGACTGCTATTGTATAAACACCATATGAATAAACATGTTTGCATAAAATACATGTGTGAACATACCTTCTGGATGAAAATTAATAGAATTGACACAGCCTCTATGCTTTGTGAGATGATGTAGTTTCTTCAAACGGTACACAGTGTGTAAAGAACCATAGAACCTCTGCTCAAAAATCACATCATTTTTTGCCGCTTTGCCGCAGGGAAATGTCAAACCCATTTCTCGGTTTATTATTTCTAAAAACACAATGGTTTTACAGATATTAAACTTTATTTTAGACACATCTTGCAATATTAAATAGCAATATTAGATAATTATTTGAATAAAAATGTACTGATCGGATAGTGCAAACCTCTTAATAATAAGTAGTTATGCTTAGGTCGACTCTTGCTCAGAACAGGGGGTGGTGTACCCTTATTTTCCTCAGTATCATCATGATCATTGGACCAGATTTCATCTTCACTGTCCATGTCCTCAGAGTTAATTCGCACTACATCACTGCTAGAGCTGTCTGTACTATATGAGGATCTGCTGCTTCTATAAGGGAATTAACGATAATAAAAATTAATGGTCCAATTATTGTTCAAACTGTTAATAATAATCTATTTACGTAAACGTAAACGTAGAGGTAGACAGAGGAATGCAGAACACTCCCACGTTTCACCGGTTATGTTTACGTCCCACTATGGAATAGGGAATATTGTGAACACCTGTACAAGAACCCAGAAGGCACGACGTACCACCAACAAACGGACTGGGACTCATTCACACTTGAGCCTGATATTCTCCGCACAGAAGTCACAGCTGCCTTAAGACTACTAAAGCTGAAGAAAGCCCCAGGACTTGATGCAATAACAGCTAAGATACTGTAATACATGGGCGATAAGGGCATTGATGCGCTACACAGGATTTGTAACAACATCTGGCGTACCGGAAAATGGCCAGACGACTGGACTGGATCTGCCATCATTCCTTTGCACAAGAAAGGGTCAACGAAAAGATGTGACAACTACCGGACCCTTTCTCTAATATCACATGCCAGCAAAGTCCTATTGCACATAATCAACCACCGAATTAGGCACTTCTTGGACTGGCAGATACCAGAGGAACAAGCTGGTTTCGTGAAAGGCAGGGGAACACGCGAACATATCTTAAATGTCAGACAGCTAATAGAGAAAGCGTACGAGTATGACGCCCCCTTTATCATGTGTTTCGTAGACTACAGCAAAGCGTTCGACTGTGTGAACTGGAAATCATTGTGGAGAATACTGACGGAACTGGGTATACCTCAGCACCTGGTGGCACTACTTGAGTCTCTATACGTCAAAAGTCACGGAGTAGCTAAAATTGGCACAACAACATCAAGTTCCTTCACCTTCCAAAAAGGCGTAAGACAAGGCTGCATCCTATCTCCCATTCTATTCAATGCGTATGGGGAATACATTGTAAGGCGCACCCTGGATGGCTGGGAAGGCGGAGTAAGCGTCGGTGGTGCGAAAGTAACGAATCTGCGGTACGCCGACGACACCACCCTCTTAGCTGCCTCGGAGCCCGAAATGCAACTCCTGCTGGATCGAATGGAGCGCATAAGCAATGATCTGGGCCTCCAAATTCACAGGGGAAAAACCAAGGTGATGGTGGTAGATCGCACGAACAAGCTGGAGCTCACTGGATCGCTTAAACTTGAAATAATAAACGACTTCATATACCTGGGCTCCAGCATCTCCAACACCGGCTCATGTGAGAATGAAATAAGACGCAGAATTGGAATGGCCAAGGGTGCCATGGGTCAATTAGAGAGAATCTGGAAGGACAGAAATATTACTCAAAAGACCAAGCTGATGCTCGTAAAGACCTTAATATTCCCCATTTTCCTCTATGGAGCCGAAACATGGACCCTCAAATCTACCGATCGCAAACGTGTGGATGCTTTCGAAATGTGGTGCTGGAGGAGAATGCTGCGCATCCCCTGGACGGCGAAACGAACTAACGTCTCAATACTCAAGGAACTCAAAGTAACTACAAGGCTATCATCCCTCTGCCTACAAAGAGTCCTTGAGTACTTTGGTCACATAGCCCGTAAGGATGGAGGAAACCTCGAGAAGGTTGTCATCACAGGCAAGATCCAAGGTAAAAGACCTCGAGGAAGAAGACCATTGCGCTGGACAGACCAAATCTGCACCACATTAGACTGCAAAATCTACGAGGCCATACACAGAGCCGATAACCGCAATAGATGGCGCAACATCGTCAAAGAGAGAGTGATCCGTGGAGGGGGTCACGACCCTCAGCAGTGAGGAAAACGACACGAGGAGGAGATGGAATAGGTGGTGAGCCTATTGCCATGCATTGGGCACATCTACAGACTCCTAACCACTACTAGAAAATCTAAATTAGAAAATGTTGTAGTGTTCGACCAGGGAATCGAACCCGGGACCTACCTATCGGCAGTCGCACTTGCAACAAACACGACCAATGAGGCAGTCAATAATAATCTATTTATTCGTTGGTTAATTTACTTTAGATGCTAACACTAGACATATGTAATATAAACCCTCCTTTTGACCTTTGGTATGTTACTAGCATGGATATTTTTACCACATTTAAACATAACATCACACCTGTAATCCTCAAGAGGTTGGCAAAGTAGTGTGATATACTCCCACATTTTACCAGTTATGCTTATGTTCCACTAATAAATAGATTTTGAGTGTATTGTCATATAACGGGAATGTATCCACCCTCCAATCCACTACTAAAAAATCTGAGTTTAGAAATGTGAAGTACCATAGCTCATGAATTGTTAAATGTTTTTTTTTTATATTAGCCAAGCAAATAGGTAACCTGATAGAGAGTAGTCAGTGTTCCATATGGGCATCTACAACACTTGTTGAAAAACCAATGTGTTCCCAGTTTTCAAAAACAGCTCATTTTGCTCTTTTGGTGATGAACCAAACGACAAAGAGAAAAGAAAATGCTTCATTACATGGGTTTAAATATACTGTACTTTATAGATAGTTAAGTTTGTCCAACTTGTAAAATTATAATATTCTAGGTACATGTAAGGATGTTTTTAATAATGCAAAAAGTAACTCACACACTGGCTGAACTATCAGAAAACGTTGCGGTTTCTGCATCCGATGTATTTTCTGCTTGTCTTGACGTGTTTCCTTCTTCTGGAGACAAGTCATCCGAATCCCGGGACGAGTCATCGCTATCCGAATCCCTGTCAGGTGTCTTACGCTTCCTGTAGTTTCTAAGACGTCTTGGTCGCCTGATATTTAGCAATATAGCTCGTACGTTGCTACTAGATGGTGCAACGTGAACTATTTCACTAGTAACTGCGTCCGATGGACCCGCGCCCCGGTCTTCGCTGCTAGTGCTCTCGGATTTGTCCGCAGACAGTCCACTGTCTACGTTATCCTCCTTTTCTTTCTCCTTGTTTCCATGGGCTGACGTGAAAAAAAACAGTAAAATGAATTCACCATCAACGTCATTACGAAATATAAACTTCAAGAGCGGAACTTACCAGTCTCCTTGAAACTATCCTGTGAGCTCCCATCGTTTAATTTTAATTTTTTACCACCCATTTTAGGACTCGCAGGAGAATCCTGTTTTTCGTCATCACTCTGAGGATTATCTTCCATTGCGACTTACCTACGTTTCGATGTCGATCTGCAAGACAAAACGCAAAATTTAGATCGCAATTCTATTTTACACACTCGAAAAACTAAAACGTAATGACCTGAATGTTTTTATAACTTTAATCAATATTGGAATATTTCTTATTTTTGATGACTAGATGGACAGGATCGATCTATTTATTCTATAATTTTGGTTTGGCAAAAGTTAATGACAGACTGACTTAGGGATGTTCTTCGTAATAACTAAAAAGAAAATAAATTACCATATTAACGAGTCCAGATTTAATCGGATAACAATTTTGTTTTTAAATAATGCATAATTATTTTCAAACAAAATAACTGTGTATAATCTTACAACACATTATTTTATCACATAATATGTATTTTAAGTCTTTCCATTACATAAATTGGAGATAATCAATAGAATTACTTTTGTCTCTGCAGATCTACTGCTACAGTAGTAATCGGAGTAGTTTTCGTTAGTATTACTAGATTACTACGCAATGAATTATGATATACTTTTAACATTTGGAAAAAAATGCTCAAGTGCAAGGTAGTTCGAAATAAACATTGGGTTAATTAACACTTTTTATAATAAAATCGCTGAACGTATTGTTGATGATTTGAAAAGCAACGACAAATTAAGCGTGATAATTATAGTGTTTTGTTTCTGATGATCATCGCGTTGTTTTTCTTTTTCAAGTGCTTTCCAAGAAGTCTAGGTCAGCTATCGGTTATTAGCATTAGTAACTATATTTTGGTGGCAAAATATTTCAGATGCACTTGAAATGCCCATCTACTCTCAGATATTGGAGAGTAACTTAGTTCAATTCTTTTTTGCCAGTTACCTCTTTCATCAAAATAATCTACAAAAGTTGATATCCACCATAATCATAATGATTTTTCTTGCCTGTCACCTTTTCTTGTTTGCATCACAAGCCGAAGAAAGAAGTCTCATCTACATTAACCTGCACTCGTGCCGGTTCTCCACTGCTCGCATGGTCGTCTTTACTGGGGACGTTTAAAACGTAGAAAGAGCAAGAGGCAAGAGTTCTCGTATCTGTTGAACTTGCCGCAAAATTTCCTTGTTGGTCAACGTATACTCAATAGTCAACTTACTGTTTTGAATTTGTTTGCCCATATTTTGGAGCTTTAATCCATTATCAGAGATCGTTTATGTTAGATAATGTACCAGTTTTTTTCCAATGTGTAAGTATTCAACAATCTCCGGTCACTAATCAGGTTAATACTATACGAATAGTACAAATTATATGTTCTAAGTTCATGAAGGCGGACCTAAGTAAAAAAGGAATTTAACCTCTCTCTCGTCGGCATGGGTTAATATGAAACTTCACTAATTGGTATCAACCTTGATACTTAGCGAGTTTTTACGTTAAACAGCACTAAATAGCAATTTTCTGTGCCCACAATAATAGATCGTCCCTGTATCTCTACACTTACGTAACTTTATGGTCTTAACTAGTAGTAGTTTCGGGATAATGAAACGCTGTCATTTAGTAGATAACTAATTTAGTATATCTTTAGATATAAATTAATTTTATATTTGAATCAGCACATAGGAGTGTACTTCACTTCTCTGACTACTTCCTCGGGAATTGCAAGCGTGATGTTACACAAAATCATCGTTTTTTGGTGCCGTGCCGGGGAGAAACCTTTATAAGTTTTACGGCACTTAAATATTTTCAGTAGTCTTCCTCAGTACCTTATTGACAGGGCTACGGGATCTTAAGCGGAATGCATGAGGTCCTTCTAGCATAATGTTCGGGTACAGAGGACAGGGCTAATAGCCCTGTACCCGGGGAGAGACATAACGCCTCATCTTGCGTTTTCTCGTTTATAATTATAGTATTCCGTCCTATTCCATGGGATCATTAACTGAGTAGATCGAGCTTTTCTACTCTAACCTTCTAAATTATCCTCGAATCTAATTTCAGAAATGTCACGAAAGCTTACTGGACAATTTCTTGATTAGTCAAATAATCATCTGATAAGAACATAGCATAACAGTTTATGATCAGTGCAAATAAATTTATTATGCTACCCTAACTTTTCAAATTATGTTCGAGTCTAATCTCAGAAATGTCACGAAAGCTTACTGGACAATTTGTTGATTCGTCAAATATTCATCTGATAAGAACATAGCATAACAGTTTATGATCAGTGCAAATAAATTCATTATGAGTTAAGTATATTCAAGTGAATATTCAATTACTCAATGAAATATTATAGTTATTCCATTATGATATATTTCCATTGTTGAAATCCATGTTTTATATTTTACTATTTTGTTAATTTTTACCTCAGGAAATACTTTTCCTTGACATTGAAATGGTGCGTATTGATTTATTGCTTTTAGTGTAAGGTTCAAGGCGGAGATGATATTTTGAAATCAGTCTTCAAGAAAACAGTGATTTTTTTAATATCAATCAGAATTGAACATTTATTTTATAATTATTTGAAAACAATTTTCATAGTTTCCACAATAATGCTGATGTAATTACTTATTCCATGGTAAAATAGTATAAATTATGTTCTAACATCGATTAATACCTACACGGTAATACTTATGACTATGATATATCGAGACGAGACTAATTCTTTGAGTTGTCAAATAATCGATCGTGGACGTAAACAAAACCGCGTGGTATAGAAAGAATTTAATATAAGAATGTATTATTACAATATAATGTTTTATAATTAGGCTTACCGCTGCACAAATAATAAGGTGTTCGTTAAGTATACAAGTCAAAGTCCCAGAAATGGATTCAAAAGAGTTATTAGCATTATTAGATTCGTTGGATCTGGACGAAGAAATTATTAATACACAGTTAAGTAAGATTATGTTACGAAGTAGTTACACGAATAAACATTTGGAGGAAGCTTCACGTTTCTTGAAGTATAAACTTGCTGTTAATGAGCAAGAATCATTAGATTGTAATAATGAAATCGAATTTGACTTTGTTGCCAAGCTATTTTCACACGCGAAACCAGAAAATATCGAGCTAGTGTGTGATATAACGCAGTTAGTACTGCTTTTAGACCCGAAGTCATTGGTGACGAAATCTCAACACCTTTTACAGCAAATTCTGAGCGAAATGGATATACCATCAAAATGTGATACTGTTGTTGAAATTGCTGATGATCCAATGGACGATAACAACATGCCCAAATTATTAATCGACTTAAAATTGTGTAACAGCATTCTTGTAGCTGTCAGTCGTAAGGAAAAGCAATTATCAATGCCTTTTCTCCAAGTTCCAGTAGAAAACCTTGTTTTCACTTCAAATGACAAAGTTCTCTCATATTTTTTTATCTCTATAATTCCAAATTTCATTAGTGCCATCAATGGTTTTTCGATTTTAGATAGACTGTGGAATTGTATAAAAGAAGCGAAGGAATTAAACTACTTAAATTTGAAAGCATTGAACATTTTAGCTGAATATTACTTGCCAGTTGCTGATGAATTAAAACAGTATTCACAATACAGTGTAACAACCAAGCCTGAGTTTTGGCACTGTGTCCTATTAGGTCTGCAGTCTGTAGATGCAACCATAAGAAAGAGAGCAACCTACCTTATAAAAAGAGCATTGGAAAGTTTGACTGGCAGTGAGAATGACATAAACATAAATACAGAAGAAATGGTAATGGTCTGGGATAAGAAAAATGAGAAGTACCTTAAAATAATATGGGATAATTTTTTCATATTATTGGAAAGTTTAGAAGAAATGCAAAGTAACATTGTACTGCCCTCGTTAAAACTGTTTGAGTCTGTAAAGCATCTTGGACATTGTTGGCTAAGCTGTGCGTACAATATTGGTCTCCAGCATGAAAATGCTCTTGTAAGACTGAATTGTATTATGTACAGATTAGAAATAAAGGTTGAGAGTAAAGCTGAAGCACTCACACTATTGAATGCTCTTAATGATTTTAATCTATATGAAAATGCTTTTGACACAAAACATTTGACGACAGCCATTGCTAAAGCTTTGGATGATAAGCAATCATTCAGGAATATTCTAGAAACAATTCCATGTGTCAAATGGTGTCCTGTACCTCTGTATTACCTAAGTGAGACTTTAGGAGAAGTAGTTTATTCTTCACTGTTATTGCATGCTGGACACAGAAAAATTTGTACAATCATTAATGATATTTTAAGAATACCATGCAATAGCCCAGTTATTAAGAAAGCAATATTTCTACATATTTCCAACTTTATTGTAAATTCTTGCAAAGGATTTATTTGGAAGGACTATGTAAGCATTTACCCGCAATTGCACACAGAAACACCAATAACTTCTCATGCTATGAATCCTCTCTCTACACACATAAAGAAAAACTTATATTTAACAGATTCTGATAAAAATGAATTTGCCAAAGCTATGACAGCGTCATGTGAAAATATTAACATTGGCTTATTATATGTAAGTGGCCATGAGCAGGATGGTATACCATTCTTTTTGAATATTATAAATGATAAAGTTGCAAATATCACAAATACTTGTAATAAACCACAAGCGAACAAAGCCCAATGTTTAGATGATGTTAAATTTTTGCTTAACCTATATGGCAGGACAGCTGAGAGACTAGAACCATACATGATTTACATAAATGGAGGTGTTGGGCAACATTTCAGAGTAATACTGCAATACTTGGTCAGCCTACTCAATAGTAATGCTAATTTTGAACCAGAAAGCCTCATTGCTCTATTTGAAGGTTTGAAAAACATGACAATTAATGATGGAGATGTTAAAGATGTTGTGCTTCAACTTTACACAAGCAGTGTATTCATGTTAAAAGGTAAAGAAACACCATTAGATAAAAAAACTTTTACAGTTTCTATACTTAACTATTTATCCAAAAATCAGGTGATGAGTCAATATCATAAAAAGGATATGTTAACATGCGAACAATGTGTGGATATGTTGAGTACTATTTCAAATGAAGGGCAAGGCAATGGTAAATTGCGGAGTATTTTCTATGAGATATCATGTGACACAATTTTATCATATTTAATAGAAGAACCCAAAGACGACGATGTAATAAAAATATATGAATACCTTGAAGAAGTCCTTGAATGTGGAGGTCGCGGGTGCTATAAGTATATTCTGAGGATCATGAATAAGATTATGACAAAAATTATTAATAATAGCAAAGTGCAATTTGAATTCTTAGTATTTTTAAATTATGTATGGACACAAATATGTGAGCTTAAATCGAATAGAGATTACATAATTTGTGTTGATGAATTATTAAAACTTATTACTATGGATATTTTGTTGATGTCACCACTACACAATAGTATTGTAGTACAGCAATATCAAGTAATTTTAGACATGGCTATTGTCAAGAGAATGCCACTGTATTTTATGGTAAAATATTTGAGCAGTAAAAATGTAGCGAACTATGATAATATGGTTAATATTTTATGTATTGTACTACTCTATGCCATTGTTCCAAAGAAAGATCAAAGGTAAGTCACATAATATAGCATTTTTTTGGATTCTCAATAATAAATTAAGCAGAAATTCTCTGTTTACAAATTACGCAGAATTTTGCAGTTGTTGTAAATTAATTTTTTTTTAGAATCACTGAAAATTTGACAGTGGAACTATTGCCAAAAATGCAGGGATTAATAATACCTGAGTGAGTACTTGAAATTTTTAATTAAATATTTGAATCTTTACATTTACAATCTTACTCTTTACATAATAATTTACTATTATCCATTTACTGAATACTTATGACTTGTAAACGATTAAGATGATTATCTCACAGTGTTTTGGGGGTTTGGAGTGTTGTAAAGTGTTTTTCTGTTTTATAGCATGCATATCTTTAGCCAGCATATACAGTTTCTATCAATAGCAATGTTGAACAAAGTGACAGATGTCAATAAACTCAATGAAGTTTCTTATCGAATGATGGACGAAATTGATGAGATGCTCAAAGCGAAACCTCGTTATTATGCCAACAACACTACACACAGAAAACTGTTTAGATCATTGCAAAATTTGCTATTCATCTTCTTGAAAACAAGGCAAGTGGATGTGAAGAGAACCGCAACTTGGTGCATGAATCTGCTCAAAATTCCTCATGACAGTACTGTGAAGATATGCATTT
>DWDW01000416.1:0-15067 GCA_018245635.1 Mimoniades versicolor eupheme | reverse complement strand
TGGAGAAATTGTACAGATCGCGGCCGTTGCCCGTCTGCTCAGTATAATAGGGAAGGTCCTCAGCTTTGTACGGAACCCTTGTTAAACATTCCAGTCTCAGGAGCGTCTAGACGCGACCGCGGATCGCTAAATGATCGATGTGTGGGATAATCTAATCTAGTCGGTGTAGAGACTTCAGGGCTTTAATAAAGCTGGCAATTTTCACGGGCTCCTTACATTCTATTTATTATACACCAGAGTGCTCTTAGTCTACAATCTATGTTTTACGCTATAGAAGTACCAAAGCAAGTCAACGGGTTCTAGTTCGCACTCAGCCTAAACCCGTTAGAACTAAGTTTTGGTTTAGAATTTGTCTTATAATCAGCTCCCCATCCAAAACACTCCTTTGCTTATTCCTTCAGCCAAGTTCAGACGTAATGTTTCGTTATGTTAAAACCTCAACATACATTCACGATGAAAATGTTGAATTCATGAAACCAATTAATTACCTATATACACAACTGTTATGTTCTTAGTGGGAAAACGAATTGAAAAATGGCAGTGATTTTTGAAAATGTGCCGAAGTTTTAATTGGTTGGTAATTTTTTTTGAAGTGTTTGATGTTTCCGCTTGTTTAATTGTTTTGTGAACATTTCAAAAAGCAAACGGTTGCTTTGACGTTCTAACAAGTGATATTAGTCGCAAAAACGCACGTGACTTTGTGTAGCACTGACTTTACAATTACACGTGCGTTATCACCGAACTGACTGCATAACCACTGGGTGACCCAGGTCAGAGAAATCAGAGGTTTTATATTCCGTAGCAGAAGTCTGCAATCTATGCAGTTTTATACTGCTATCAGTATCGAAAACACCCAAACTTCAGAATACCAGGTCTGATGAAAATGAGTTGTTATACTCTATGTATTAATGTTCCTGCCTACCACATTGTTCAATGATGACAGCTCAAGTCATTCTAGTTACCAGCGGATACAAGTTCAGCGCTGGTGCAAGTACCTACTTTTCTCCTACAGGTGGTTCCAGAACATTCGACAAAGGTTTTAATTTAATCATTCAAATTATCGACTTCAAGAAATCCTATGACCGTTGTGAGATTGATTACAAAGTGGTTTAATGCATACCAATGTAAAATTGTAATCGTAGAATTATGTAAGTTATTATTATATAATCACGACAGTTCCCTTACAAGATAGGCAGAGAGCGTCGAGCACCAAGTTAGAATGTATAGAAACTTCATATAAATATTCAATAACCATAAACGGTAACAAAAGTAAGGCTTCACTGAAATCTGATCCCTGGTATGGACATATTTCGCGAAACCTTATTTTAATTTTGTAGTCGAACGCTCTGTCTAGACTAATCGCTAATGTACCTATATCTAGGTATACGCATGCAGATTGATGAGCAGAAATCTTCATTTGTCTGAGAAACGAATAATTTAACGTTATTAACGTTACTTCTAATATAGAGGTTTCTTTTATTAGCCGTTGATTGAATTAAGTTCAAATTAGTGAAAGCAGTAAGACAAAATAAAATTCATCTCAACTCTAGTCACGTAATCAAGTTCTACATATTACGGACACATCAATACTAAGCTTTACAAACACATTGCGAACATTTGCTATACACTTAGTATCAATGTATTATGTGGTATGTCACGTCATATAATGTTCTCGTCAAATTGAAACAGTTTAGACACGTTACATATTAATTGATCAAATTCTGTAATTGACCAAATGACAAAGGTTCGAAACTCTCACATTTATGAGAAGAGCTCTTGTTCATAGTGATATTCGGCTTAGAATTTATTTACTTATACGATATGAAGTTTGATATAAAACGTATTATCACGCCTCTAATCCCCGAAACATTAAGCAGAAGAGTGTAGTACACTCCTACGTTTCCCCAGTTACGTTTACGTCCAACTATGGAATAGGTGGTGAACCAATTGTCATACACCGGGCACATACCCAAACTCCACTATGTACTAGAAAATCTAAATTAAAAAAAATTGTAGTGCCCGACCCGGGAATTGAACCCAGGACCTGTCGATCGACAGTCGCGGATGCAACCAACACGACCAACGAGGCGGTTGATAAATAACTAACATCGCATATACGTTACTTTGAGTTTTTTCTTTAAACGATGCGTAATTTTCATTAGCCAAATGAAAATGTTTTACTTTATAATAAATTATCACAAAACCAATGTTTATTTATGTGTAAGGTACCATACATACTGACATTTAAAGATTGTCAAAATCGTATAGATACATATAACAGTGACCAATAAAACACTGATCGCGTGGGCCACTGAAAAAAAGCATTGAAACTTTTATCATTTTCACAGCGACCCAAAAGAGGAGAACCAATGTTGTCCCGTAAAATATTCATGGCACAATAAGCGATGTTCTATGGAGTCTGTTTAATGGCGCATCGACGACATTAAACTGAGTTTTACTATGCAGCGCCTTTACCAGTTTACCGATCGGCGGATCCCAGCGAAATTGCTTTTTCATTGCCGCCACCCAATTTCCGGTAATGTTATGAATAACTAATGAATATATCGGTGTTTTTATACTACGGACATTAGTCGATTTTACGTTGGGTACGGTGGTTAAGTAGGTATATATTTTAACGATGAATCTTATTTTATACATGTTTAATAACATTTTTATAGGCTGCTTGTTGACTGCCTCGTTGGTCGTGTTGGTTTCAAGCGCGACTGCCGATCGGGTGGTTCTGGGTTCAAATCCCGGGTCGGAAGCTATTGGGCTTTTCTAATTTAGATTTTCCAGTAGTAGCTCGGAGTCTGGATATGTGCCCGGTGTATAGCAATAGGGTCACCATCTATTCCATAGAGGTACGTAAACGTAACATTTGAAACGAGGGCGTGTATAATACTCCTGTGCCTGCCTCTTCGGGCATTGCAGACGTGATGTAACGTCACTTTTATAGATTAACACGTGGAACGAAATTTTATTTTAAAATTACTTTATTATCAAAAAACTATGCAATCATTTGTTTCCATAGATATTGATTTAGTTTGAATAGGTGGAATAAGATACAAGATACATCACTCGAACACTATTTAATTGAAACCATCTCGGGTAGTTTGTAAGGGAATGGCAATAAGAAACTGAAAGAGTTGACCTTTTATATATTATCTTGATACTACAAGCTAACTGACGTTTGATCCTTGATGTCACCCAATGACCTTAAGTTTCAAACCCGAATAGGATACAACTAGGTGTAAGTATGTGACTCGAATCTTCATATTCATCATCAACCATTTTTATCAATCTATTGTTTTAAACAAATCTCCGCTCATAACGAGAAGGGGTTTACATCCCAATCCATATATGTTTAAGTATATGTTAGATTGCCAACATAAACGGCACCCAGTGAGAGACCTTGATGTATAGAACAAAATAAGCTATAGCCAATCGCACATGATAGAACCCGTGGTTTATTCTAACAACATTTGGCAAAGCGGTCCGCTGGCGAGTTGAGCCGACAATGTCCCGCGCGCGGTCGCTGCGGCCAAATTGTTTTACCTCAGTCACTTAACGGTCGGCTAATATAATTGCACGAGCATTGTGAAAATAACCACGTCCCACGTGCGGAGTGGAATCCATCCGGTACTTTCTTTGCAAGTGTAATCCGATTGTTTTATCTGTTATACGAATGTGAAGATACATATATGTATATATACAGGACGCGTAGAGCTTACGTTGGTTTCTTTAAATGTTTATTGCACTTCTACATAATTTCTTTAACGCTGTTAAAGCTGATATTTTTAAATTTCGTATTCTGTATACTTAACATATTTTTTTAAGTGATACATTGACACATATATCTCAATTAACTGTTGGTCTTGAGTTTTGGTCAGAGGGCGGTTTGGGTGGACTTCGCATGCCTTATAGAACATTATAGAGTACTTCATGGTATGCAAGTTGATATATTACCGTTATAGCAATACTTAACGAATAGTAATTTGCGTAAAACATACAAAATAATGAGTTTTGATGTATTATATAGCATTACACAGACAACAATCCGATGGTGTGCGTGTGTGTGTGTGTGAGTCACACACACTACCGGCTTGTATTAAGATTACAATATTTTGTGCAGTAAGCTCCCTTGTAAAGTTTATTAGGGGATTGTTGGGCACATTCCCCGCACTGGGCACAAAGTTTGGGGATGTGTTCAGTAGTAATAAAATATACAGTGACAAAATGTACAATGCATTTGATGTCAATATATAATATAAACAAGTGACGACATTGATAAACGTTGTTTATTACAAATAGAGCGTCACTGTGGCGTCGTGACCTCGCTCGTTCCAGGAGCTCCTGAAGTGCCGAACGGATGAAGTAAGAGCCGGACTCTCCAGTTAAAACATACATGAGTTCAGCCAATACATAAACAAATCACACATACAATCTCGACACATTTAATACTAAATATATGTCGTTAATATTTTACATGCAAGAGACATTAAGAAATCTTTTTATTGTGTTGATATTCATTATATTTATCACATCCGCCTAAAAGAATATTAAGAACTGGCGAAAACAAGCTAAATTTGAGCGCGCGAACCGTTTCAAATAAACCTTCCCCTGAAAGAGCCATAAAAAACTCATAAAATTTCCATTACTGGCCATCGACGCAAGAAACGCGAGTTCGCTCCTTGTCAAAGGTTAAAAATGTATACATAAATTGTAAAGAAAAAAAAAACATGAAAAATGAGGATGTAAGATAAACAAAAGCGAATATTGGCGGGTGTGGTTGATGTTTAACATTTTTCAGAATAACCCCCTTTGCGGTGGAGAAATGATTTTTTATTATGCATGTTCAGTATGATATGATGTTTGCTATGACTCTGCGAACTCACCTTTACCGAATAGGCCAAATATTGGCTGACGGGGAATCAGAAGTATTCGATAGAGCCGTACACGTATGAAGAGGATGGTTAATGGACCAGTTCAGTAAGAACAGAATGGTAAGAACCCGTTCCTCCTTGTCTGCCCCATGAGGAACTTAGCGTAACGAGAATATAATATTACAAATAACATAAACACCATGAAGAAAGGAACGAAGGGAGTCTGTATGAAGAAACTGATGAATGTGAAGGATAGAGATATTTGTTCCCTCTGTGCTCTCTGCCTACCTCGTAATGGACCTGGCGTGAAGATATGTATGAATGTATGTATCATAAAAACCGTATTTGTAAGATCACACCTAAGAACTCTGTGAACGGAGTTTTGTAGTCGGCGCCACTCAAACGACAATTTTAAATTTAAAAAACGAACAGGACAGCTATTTTAAGCAGCCATTTCATTAAAAAGAGAGTGCGTAAAACGGAGCCAAAGAGAATCGCAAACGTAGGACACAAAGGCACGGAATGGGTGCCCTAAGGACAGCGTTTAACCTCAGTGCGTCGCCCGCTATTCGTTTTTCAGTAGTTACGTCATCGCCTGGAGATGTTTTCGTCCTATTTAACGCTCACTTTCACACATGCGAAAGTGAAAACGCTCGTCGCACTGCGAAAAAATACCCATGGGATGCATAAATGCAATTTTTTAAATGCAATATTTAAATAAATAATGTAGATTTCTGCGTTTTCTCTAAACAGGTACAACAAGTCGACACCTTGTGTAAAATGTGGCAGGGTAAACACAATATAATAAAACTTGGTATACTGACAATAGCCGATTTGCATCCAAAACTTCTCGATTAGCATTCCCGCTTGCAACCACTTTTCATAATACCACTGAGCTTAGCCCTTATAGCGCTGACTGTTTGGCTCAACAAAGCAGTTTAGCTTAAAAGGTAAATTTAGTTTAAAAGGTAATACCTATACTGTATTGTCTGGAAATAACTCAGATTTATGGGTCTCGTTCACATTAAAAACTTCCAACTAGTAAAACCAGCGTCTACGTTTACCAGCGTCTAAGCGTCACTGTTATTGTATTATTGTTAATGTTCTACCATGAACATTAAGCTTTAATTAATAGAATTATTGTCCTGTTTATTTAATGCTTACTTGATGTTTCTCATACACATACAAAAAAGCGTTAAGGTATATATTTATGCAACAACATATTTAGGTAGCTGGTACATATTTAGTAAGTTAGAAGATTACGAAGATCTGTGTACCACAGTATTTTTTTTCAATGACTGTTGATTTTCTTTTGCCTACAGAAGGTCTGATAAAAAGGGCGATTTGATGATGAAACTTATTTTCAGACAATGTCATATTATACAAGCAATACATGTGTAGTGTTCAGTAAACATTATGTTATTATTAACATGTATAGGACAAATCACACTAACGACGTCCTAATGGATCTTAACGATGTGATTTGACGTGAATTTCTCATCAATCTCGTGCGTCAAACATCCGCGCCTATTATCAAAGCAAACATGAAAACAAAGCCTTTCTAAATATGTAGCTACTAACAGCAACATGAATAACAATATCCAATATCGGCGTGAGTGTAGAGGGTACTGAATTTAGAAGTATCACGCTAGGTTTGTAACGATAGAGACATTTATCATTCAGTGCACTCTGCCTAACCCAAAAGGGACCTAGCGTAGGGACATGATAATAATAATTCTACGCCTTGAAATCGTAGCAAATACACGTAGAGCACGTCACTGTAATAGCTAAAAGCTTCTAATATCCTCCATTCCACGATTGAACTGCGACGAACAGGTACGGCACCCTTGCGTTTGTTACCGGAAACTTCCAGATTTGGGTACACGAGTGCGGGACCAAGTGACGCGTTGCCATTGGCAACTATGCACGGCTCATTTGCGAGGTATTTCATTACTTCTGTCTGAAACAGAGCCCACTTCGCGAGGACTGAGTGACCCCCCTAAACACAACCGACTCATAATGTAGAGGCCACGCGAAATTCAACCTTAAACTGGAAGGTACATGACGATGGAACACGCAATTGTATTTTTGTATCGCGAGTTCGAGAGCTTTCAATTCGAACGTGAATTTCGTTATTCAAATTTGAATTGTATTACTATAACAATATGATTGTATGCATTCGATGTTGTAGTTGGCAGGATCCGTATGATAGATTTTAGGTGTTTTGTTATAGACGTGACCGCAATTATACAGGCTTTTAATGTTAAGCGGAGATTAATTGCCCTTGATAGTTGTTTGGACGAAGTTACGAAATCCTAAACGGGCAGATATGAAATATGAGTTTGTTTATAATTTCACAGCCCTTCGTCCAAACATAAATTACGTAACACGTAGGTTTAGGTTTTGGGTCGAACGTAAAATTGTTTAATTAAATCTACGACAGTAACGACAGTTTTTAAATAGTTCCAAGGATTCAAACAATGAGATTGAATTAATATAATGCGTGGTCGTGGTGACTGCCTCCGTGGTCGTGTTGGTTGCAAGCGGGACTGGCGATCGAGATGTTTTGGGTTCAAATCCCGACTCGGGCCGTACTAAACTTTTCTAAATTAGATTGTCTAGTAATAGCACAGTTATTTATTTATTATTATTATTATAAAAAAAGAAAAAAAGAAAAGAAAAGGAGTCTGGAAATGAGCCCGGTGCATGGCAATAGGCCCACCATCTATTCCATAGTGGGACGTAAACGTAACTCTGCCTACCTCTTCGGGGATTACAAGCGTAATGTTACTTTTATTATAATGTCACAGTAAAAGTTATCTCTAACGGACATATTCTCACAGTTGTATATTATACATATAAGGTACAGATGTTTATGTGTGATAAATCCCATATGTGACGGCCGGTATATCCTTTGCTAAGCTCCCAATAGAAATAGACAGAAAATACAATGCGACGACACATTTAATATTGAAATGGTTCCGACGTTCACAGGTGACACGTTTTCTCACAAATCAGTACAAAACGCTAGAGGTAATCACCTGGAAACTATTCTCCATTCGGATGGTCGAAAATTTTACATAAAAAAGTACGGGGAGGCGTTTCCAATTCTTGTCAATGGTCCAGTATAGCATGACCTCTGTCAGATCCATTACACGGGTGCGATATATTTATTGTGAATAAAAATTTGTGCATAATTATTTACGAATTAATTGAAATATTAAAACGATGTAAAATTCATAATTGTTAAATGATAAAATTTTCAATATTTTAAATGTGATTTCCATAATCATGAAACTTGCAGGTTTTTTTTATCTTATTCATTTATTATATTTCTTGTTAAATTCGCCAAATGACATTATTACCCACAAGTCTTTTACAGTTCTATTATTAGATATATGTACATAGGTCTCGTGACATAATTAAAGCATAGAAATGAGTATGGTTTGGCCAGCCGGCAATGATGAAAACAAGTAAAAAAAGAGAGACACAAGCATCTGTAATTAAATGCAGCTTAGTATCTTTAGGAATGCAATACTCAACAATAAAAATGAAGAAAATAAGAATTAGATATTAAAGAACGGTAGCATCAAACACTACTAAGCAAGAATAGAAGATCAAACTACACTGGTACCTTGACACGATGTCCTCATTCAACCATTGTTTCCGCATGATTTCACGTGTCATAGCCATGCCTTCGTATGATAAAGATCAAATATAAATTAAACATTTCATATCGCAAATATAAAGCATATTTCACACTTGCTAACTATGTTGCTTTAAGTACCTACTGACTTATAATCTTTATGTCACGTGGTTCCAATCAAGGACTATTAAGAAAAGCATGAGGTAAAAAAGGAAATTGTTTACGTGTTAATTAGCTTTATTTTTTATTTATTTCTATACAAAGATTTGTCGAAAAAAAATATACCTACATAGTGAAGTTACATACAGTTCATACAACTTCGTCCGACCATAAGACAATCTTGGAAGCAACGGGAACAAATTTTTGGCGTCCGTCAGCTTTGAAGATAGAAGAACGCCGTAAACGAAAATCTATACTGCACACTTACTTGATGCGATAAGGACATAAATCTGCCACCTTCAGGAGTGCTGAGTCACGTTAATAAATTTCAGGAAACCGAATGACACCCCTCTTTGACGCGTTCAACGGAGCAATAGAAATATTGAGGGGATCAGGAATTTACGATAAGCTCCACTCCCGGCCCTTTGAGGGACTCAATCGATTATTACGAACATTTCATGTCCGCGGATTTGTCGTGATTTTTAAACAAATTCCTCAGCGGATTCCATGAGATCATCTTGAAATTGGTTCAGCTTTAGGAACGGTGACATGTGTCAAAATGAAATCTGCAACTAGTAAAGCATCATTATAAATCAATACGTACAAGTTAATATAAAAATTACCTATACATACATATATTGCGATTTTAAGAAATTAAGAAATTGAAAGTAAGAACAATTACAGTTGCCTTAAATTATTGAGATAAATATGATAAACTTTAAGACTACTATGTATATGATACGATGTTATGGCAACTTTTAGAACCTTTCAAATTTAATTGTTTTTGTCTAGACCTCGCATGTCATGACTCATCGTTTGTCACTTTGTAAAGTCTATGAATTATGGGTAGGTTTTAATTGAATTATATGACATAAATAACATTTAATAATTTGGTAACAGAAATATAAGTGCAATACAGCATCGCTGTGATCGTTATTTTTGCATGTCAAAACAAAAGACAGTTGATTGCTGTGCCCACTTTATGGCCTCTGTGTGGGCTAATCTTGTTACTGTTACTGATGTACTTATTACATAACAAAAAACAAATATAAAAATATGTTTAACACATTTATTTGAAAAGAAATATACATGCTTTAAACAAAAATCCGCGATTTATTATTAGTCAAAGATAGCTTCACACATTAAGAACCTAGTTCCTAATGTTTTCGGCACATTTCATTACTGGTCCTGATTGCTCTAACCTCAAATTAGCTTAGTACCTAATTATATGAAGAATGTTGAATCAAATGTAAAAAATATTAATTCTTACCTCGTCTCGGCAAAGCGGGCAGGGAACTGCTAAAAGTTTTGAACTAATATGGGTGATCAGACAAGTTTAAAAAATATGGTTTATTTTTAAATACCGAATAAAAAATATCTAATTGCGTTTCAATTTTCACTTGTCAGTATTATTAATATATTATACACGTTTAAGATCTTTCAGAAATTATTTCATAACTATAACCAACACTTTGTATCTACATATTAATATTATCTTTAAAAAATTAGAGTAGGTTATTGATGGTGACAAACAACCTTCAATTCCTTTTTCATCCTGCTATAGCGAAGGATATCTATACAATTATCTCATATCTCATGACAGTTTTATCGTATATCTTCAACATAGTTCTATATCCATTCCATATCAGTCGCATGGAGTGTTTTACTATCATATCGTTTTAGGTGAAAACTCCACTACATCTAAAACATTGGAGGCTGAAATAAATTTACCTTCAAATTTATCATTAATGTCAACACACATTTTCTTCAGAGCTGGACTAAAATTCAAAAACAGCACTTGACAAGCATTCTTTTCTATGTCCTTTATTACTGAAATCAAGTTTGTAGCGACTGTAGTATCCATTGATTTTAGTTCTGTGCCGTTAACAATAATAAGTGAATCTGATGCAGTTTGTTTTGAAGCCTTTATTAATGCTCTTCGAACATGTTCAGCGGCGCAGTAAGATAACTTATCAGTCAAAGGCACAGATATAATATTACCCTTAACACTTGTTATCGTGGTTACATCGATAAAGGGCCTAGATGTGATGAATAAAAGCATGGCAGCCTCGAATATTATTCCTGTTACAATTCCATATTCCAAACCTCTGAATAAGCATACAGCGAGGGACACTATTAAAACAGTTAGTTCTCTTTTACTGCTGCCCCATAATCTTGGAAACATAGTAAAATCAATCATCGAAAACATAGCTGTGATGATTAAACCAGCTAATGATGCTTTTGGAATGTAGTAGAAAGTGGAAGTTAACAAACTTAATGCTAGCACTATAAGCAAACCAGTGAATATCCCTCCAGCGGGTGTCTGTACGCCTGAGGTGTAGTTTAAGGCAGTGCGTGTAAAAGATCCAGTAATAGGCATGCTCTTTACAAATGAAGCTAAAATGTTACAAATTCCGAGTGCAATCATTTCCTGTGTTGCGTTGACTTGCAGACCGTCCGAAAACACTTTAGCTATTGCAACCGATTCCAGAATACCAACCAATGGTATAATAATAGATTGTGGCCCTAGGCTTCTTAACATATCTTGGAAACCGTATGTTTCATTACCGACAGTGGTAGAAAAGGGCGGGGGGCGAAATTTTGGCAGCCCTTCTCCAATATCTCCAATTAACACTAATGGCTCAATATCTAAAATCACTTTTATAACATACGCAATAATAATTCCTATAATAACCACTATAGCATTACGGCCTAATGACACGAACCACTTCAACTGCTTCCCTAAAGGATCTGAGCGACCACAGCCCTGGCCTAAACGTTTTAAGAATATCAGTATAAGAATCGTACCGAAGCCAACAATGGGATCCCATAAACTAACTGTCTTGATGTTACGAAGAAAATTATACATTGACTCGGCGAAATAATTTCCTGATTGTCCTTTAAGGCCAAACAATGACTTTAGCTGCCCAGCTGCAATTTGTAATGCAGCTGCTGTCGTAAATCCACTAATCACCGGGGATGAAATGAATTCCAATAAAAACCCAAGGTTTAATATTCCCATTGCAAGTTCCACAATTCCGGATAAAAAGCACGCTAACACAGCAAAATCTGAATTTCCATCCAAAACATATTTGGCAGTCATCGTTGACATAATAGCCGTTGGGCCAATTGTTACAGCTTTACAACTTCCAACGAACACATAAATAAATCCTCCCAGTAATCCTGAATACAGTCCGTATTCTGGAGATAGTCCCGCTACAACAGCATAAGCAATTCCTTGAGGTATAGCTGTTAATCCCACTGTGATCCCAGCTATGATGTCTTGAAGTAAGATCGTTAAGTTGTACATAGGAAGCCATGTTATTATTGGCAAACGCTTCTTAAATGTTTTTTTGCTGCACAATTTCTGACCATATTTTTTTACTCTCCTAGGTAGTGATGATTGATTTTCCATATTAGTTATTCCATTTAAAACCAACATAGTACTTTTCCGTTAGAACACTGATTATGTAAAAGGCGAAGTTCGATGATTTCCGAAATATATACGCGACGAATACCCCTTATCTCCAATGTTAAGGCAACCTGTCAACTTTTGAGATATTTTTCTATTGCTGTCAATAACAATTCTATTTTCTACTGACAATGACAATTCGATAAGAAATCCCAAGTCTAATTCTGTTAGTATTTATTACATTTACTTATAAATTTTTTGAACAGTTATTTTTTCATCCCAACGGCAAGTTCGTAACGGTTTCAAGAAGTGTTCACTACAAAGTAATGTCTTAGCTAACACAACATAAAGGATAAAAATATTGTGCAGTTACTTCCCTTGACACGAATAGTAACGCTTTGAATTTCTCATCTCTCAAGACTATATTATCTGCATATTGTCTGTCACTTGTCATTGCAGCCCTTGAGTCGAGCATAAGTACGCTTCTTACACACTTGGCCACAAAACAATTCTTATATTTCACATGCATCAATGACGCTAATCCTGGGGCATTTTTCATTTTGTGGGTGAGGATGACTTACAAAATAATAAATCTCCCAAGGTATAAAGTATTTAGTAATGTGACATTTCAGTCTCTAAATTTACATCCGGAGCTCAAATCATTTAGAATGCCTCCAGTATGTCAATCGGAACGCATTAAAACCATTTTGACGTAAAGACTAATCGTATCTACATTTTCTAAGTAGCCCCTTTCTTTTATACATAAGAAAAGAAACTGAACGGAACCACATCAGATAAATAATATCGTACAACTATGTTTTCTACCAATATATCGCCTCTTATTGATATTTTCTCAGATAAAATCTTCCGTGTTATATGTAGAAGATATGAGCACTTGAAGGGCGGTGCATACGGAAGTATTATCAGCAAGAAAACTGTGACGCTCGGTGTATGACGTTGTAATGTTATTGGTACAGTATTTTTGAAGGTCTCTAAAGTATTATCAACACAAATGGTTATGAAGGTCACGCTAGGTTAAAGGTCACTTAACATTAAAATCGTGTGATATTAAGGCCACCCAGCATTGCTCCAGTCTACCACCATTTAATTTTGAAATAAATCCTTGATAACAATTCTTTATTATTGCTTTGGTTCCGTGAAATGTGAAATGCTTTAGTTAAGTGAATAGGTTTGTTGGGCCTGAGTGCCGATCGAGAGATTCTGGGCTAAAATCCCGATGGGGGTACCATAAAAAAAATTTAAAAGAATTTCTAGTTAAAATTTGTAGTAGTGGCTCGGAGTTTGCATTTCTGCCCCGTGTATGGAAAAAGGCTCACCACTTATTCTGTGATAAGATGTAAAAGTAACTGGCGTAATATGGGAGTGCACTACACTCCACCACCTACCCCATCGGGGATTACAGGCGCGATGTTACGTTATAATTGAAGATATTATAAAGATCGAACATTTCATTGATGGTATTTACTGTTTATTTATCTTTAAATTCGTGAAATATTTCTATACATTACAAGTACTTATAAAACCAATACATTTTCAAATTCCCTCAAATCACTACGCTAAAGTTTTTAATCCTATCCCCACATACCGATACCTCGTGATGTTATCGACCTTCCTGTCTTTGCCGATAGGGTACTGGGTTCGACCCCGAGTTTTATAGATAAGGAGTGACGAAGGAGGCCGTGGCCGTGCATATGCTGAGAGCATTATAAAAACAAAGTTATTATTTTGTCTTAAATGCTCGGAAATGCGCTTTATGTGTACGGAATAAGAGTCGCGAAGCAAGATTTTAAAGTTGGTTAGTATTGGACATATTGCTGTTGACGCACAGCGGGTCGAAAAAAGGATTAATACACATACATATAGATATGTACATACAGCTACAAACTGTTTCCATTACCTTATTAGATAATGGATACTGTGGGAGACAAGTATGTACCAAATCCATGTTCGAAGTATTTGTCATGCAAAAAATCCTATCCTGATTGTGAGTGTAAAGGGCTTATTAGAAAAATCTGTTCCTTGAATTATTTTATACATAATGTATGATGCCACTTACTACATAATGAATCTGTCCTCATTTGAGAATGCTTATGTCGATCAATGGACTGAGATAAGTGATAATTCGTCATGTATTCTTGGTAAAACCGCTAAATCGAGTTTACACAATTCGTTAAAAAATAGCGTGCAAGCTATTTATTTAGTCTTTTATAAGAATTTTTTTTCTGACCTGTTCTGTTCTTAGGGCAGATGGCAAGAAATGGGGTAAAATACCGAGCGGTTTTAAGGGATGATAGTCTGATGGAGGACTACCGACAAAACCTTGACGCCACACGCCAAGGACAACCATCTAACATTTGATAACGAGAAAAGCTGCTTTTGATGATGTGATTTCATGGTTAGGATTTTTTATTCAATACTTCGTGCCACAATCAATCACTTTTATTACTCCTAAGTTTTTAAGTGTTCAATAGTCGGTTTAAAAATAGGGGTGATAATGAAGTGAAAATGACTGGGGGAATTGGTGATCAATCATTATTATTATCATCAGTTAACCGATTCCGTGCGGATGGCACCACGGTGGTGCCATGGAAATATTTTGTGTCTGGCGTATGGCACCCGAGAGGTGCCAAATTTAGAACCAATAAAACTCAAAAAATTGGCGTTTATCGAAGGTGTTGGCGTTTATCGAAGGTATCGTTATTTGTCACCTAGATCCTTCCTAGAGTGTCGGCGGCACGTTTTAGCGTGATTTCGCAAATTTCAGAGATTGTAAACATTTTTAAACATAAAATAATTAAGCTGTTTTGCAAAGGAGTACATTTTTTTGGCCCACTAGCTCAGTAAAGTTTAGTAATCATATGACTTCTATAAAAAGGTAAAGAATTTGTAACAATTATCAGACAAAATATTGTATTAAAATGTAACCGGAATTTTTGAAATCTTAGT